>JAGVVM010002655.1:0-24257 GCA_019149425.1 Psidium friedrichsthalianum
ATATGCAACTACATTATAGGTGGAAGCAAAGAAATACCGCGAAGAAAATCGATGTTTATTTGCATGGCCAACTGGACAAAATTATTTCAAATATAGTCTAAAGTAGAAGGATGAATTCTTGCCAAGGTGTTCACTGGGAAAATTCTTAAGAAAGTCGTAAATTTATTGCACTTGTGCCAATTCAATTCTAAAGATTTTAATTGTGTCAATTTGAATCCTAAACCATTTAACGTTTTGTCAATTGACTCCGTCCAGTCAATTTTGACTGGAAATTGCTAACATGGTCACCAGTCGTCCTATATGGCACAATCGATGTAATGTGGACATTTTATAATAATATTGTGACATTTTTTAGTTAAAAATAGTAGAGAAAAGAAAAAGAAAAGATAAATTTTCATAGTATAATAACAAAAATGTCCATGTTAGTGCCAGTCATGCCATGTAGGATGATTAGCATCCACGTCAACGATTTCCGGCCGAAATTGGCTTGATAGAATCAATTTGCAAGATACGAAAAAAAAAATTTAGGACTTAATTGGACACAATTAAAAGGTTGAGTATTGAATTGGCACAAGTGCAACAAATTGATGACAAGAATTTTCATAGAATATATACACACGTCTCATGCACGTCAACTCGTCCCTAATCTAGTTGGCCAAACCCGCTCCATACAAACAATGACCACATTGACTACGAATTACATGAACGAGACGATGTCGATGTTAGGAAAGCATGAAAAAGTGATTAAATCCAAGCTCCTATTCTAGTACACCACATTCTGCACGAGCCATGAGACAGACTTGGCTACTTAATTAGTTAGGATATGTGCACTAGAAATCCTAAAACTTGACGCGAAAGTGCAATTCAGTTCTAAAACTTTAAAAAAATGCAAGCAAGTCCTAAAACTTATCAAATTTGTGCAATCGAATCTTTCCACTAACACCATCAATTTATCTAATGGCAAATGTTGACAGGGCATTTTAAAATTAATTTCTATAACCTACATGGCATTTATATTATTCTTTTAAATATTAATAAAATAAATTTAAAAAAGAAAAGGGAAATATTTTAAATTTAAAAGGCCAAAACTAGAAAAAAGAGTAGCAGGGCAGCCCTTGCCGATGAGGCTCGGCCGCTACGCCCATTGCTAGAGGAGCTAGCTAAGGTCGCCAATCTGGTCGATGGCTGCTCATCGCCAACCCCGGGCAAGGCTTCACCGACGACCTCACTAGGCTCAAGCGAGGCTTGCCCCATCTAGGCAATGTCGACCCTCGCTCGAGCCTAGCGAGGGCCGGCCACCCTCCCCCAGGGCCGACGGTGGAGCCTCATCAATGAGGCCTTGCCATGCCTTGCTCTTCCCTTCTTCTTCTTTTTTTTTAGAATTAGCTTTTCAAATTAAATATTAGCCTTTTTCTTAGATTTTAATTAATTTTAAAAAAAAATTTGAAAATAGAATAATAAAAAAAACCACATTTGAGAGAAAAATTAATTAAAAAATGCCACATTAGCATTTTTCGTTAGACAAATTGACAAATTAACATAAGGACTCAATTGCACCAACTTGACAAGCGTTAGAACTTGATTGCACTTTTTGAAAATTTTAAAACTCAATTGTACTTTCGGGACAAGTTTTAGGATTTCTAATGCACTTATCCCTAAATAGTTACAAGCTGGTGGTTTGCCAATTGGTGGAGAGTGGAAGTCCTCAACGCCCACCATCCATGGCGGCCAAGGTTTCCTCCGTTGGAGGTTTCTTTATAGGCGGAGGTTTTTGGGAGGCTCGCCACCGTCCAAGGTGGTGAGGGTTTCCTCATCAAGGGTGGTGGTTTCTTCCATTAGAGGTTTCTTTTTCAGCAGTGGTTTCTTCTTGCCACCAGCTGAGCTGGTCAGGGTTGCGTCATCATGGATGGTGGTTTCTTCCGTTGAAGGTTTCTTTTTCGGTGGAGGCTTCTTCTTGGGAGGTTTGCCGCCGTCCAAGGTGGTCAGGGTTTCCTCATCAATGGGGGTGGTTTTCTCCACTGGAGGTTCCTTTTTCGATTGTGGTTTCTTCTTGCCACCAGCTGAGGTGGTCAGGGTTGCCTGATCAAGTATGGTAGTTTCTTCCGTTGGAGGTTTCTTTTCGGTGGAGGCTTCTTCTTGGGAGGCTTGCCGCCGTCCAAGGTGGTCAGGGTTTCCTCATCAATGGTGGTTGTTTTCTCCATTGGAGGTTCCTCTTTCGGTGGTGGTTTCTTCTTGCCACCATCCAAGGTGGTCAGGCTTTCCTCATCAAAAGTGGTGGTTTCTTCCATTGGAGGTTTCTTTTTCGGCGGTAGTTTCTTCTTGCCACCATCCAAGGTGGGAAGCTCTCGTCAGGGGGTGGCACTTTCCTCTCTTGGTGGCTGCTTTTTTGGTGGCGGCTTCTTCTGAGGTTTGCCATTGCCGGCGAGAGCGGCAGTGTAAGCAGGAAAAGCACTAAGATGGTTTTTGGAGACATATTTTCTACGGTTTTTGCATAGTGAGAGGTGGAGGAGTTAGGTTATTTACAGAAGGATTGCACATATCTCATCTTGACATGTGCCGTTCGATTTTCTTCTGAAATGTTCCATTCGCATTGCGGTTTATTTCGAGATGAGGTCACTGAAAAACAGAGGTGTCCCACGCGCTGAGCTGAAAAGTTGGACTTAGCTAGCGTTGATGGTTGAAGTTGCGGCTGGGGCAGGTGAGTAAGCTTGACAATGCTCTTGATCTTCATTGTGTTGTGTAATGTTAAACCGGATATGTTTGATCTCGCAGGAGGTATGCAGTAGCTAGCATTATAGAAGAGATCTCACTTTGACTTTGTCTCGACGATCTTGCTTGGATCAGGCCTTGGTCTTTTGCCGTCAAAAGACAAAATAAAGACACGGGAGAAAACCTCCATATCGAGACAGACCACCGTTACCATTTACGAAATGATCATGAAAACCATCTTCATCTTCAACCCTTCATTCCCGTACTTGTTCTTGTTTCAGGCTTCCAGAATGCAACGTTGAGGAAGACAGAGGCACACGCGAGGTCGAGAAGAAAGGAAAGTCATCAACGGACTCTACGTCTGAGCAATGCCAGAAGGAGCAAATGACTCAAGATTAGGCTTGATGGCTCAAAATTAAAGCCTGATGTCCATCTGAAATACTAAGGATGCAAATTAAAGCAATGCCAGAAGCAGCAAATGACTAATTAATAATAGCAAGCCACAGGAGTAGTTCTCATTTTGAATTAGCACCGTGAACAACATGAAGGACAGATTATGCTGCTAATCCAACAAACAATTATGCTGCTAATCCAACAAAAAACAGCAACATCAAAATTACAGTCCAATGGCCAGTTTTCGTCCACTGGGTCAGCTGAATCATTCACTAGACCTATCTAGTTCTCGTCCTAACAAACTTGGTTCTCGAAGCTCTTTTCTCCATCTTTTCTCTCTTCTTGCGAGTTTTATCATCTTCCGAGGCATCCTAAATCATGCAAACGCATGTTATGTATGAATCCATAAACCATTCAATGAAGATATGCCCAAAGCTAAAGCAAAAGAGGACATACCTCAGAACCTGTCGGCAGAAATCCCTTAACAAAGCCAAAAGATTTATACGCTCCAAACGCAGGAATCTGCAAAAGGACAATGTTATGTAGCAGTCTTAGTTTACACACAAGTATCAACTAAAATTACGCAAAAGTTCCTCAGACTTTTGCTAAAAAGACTGCAAGTATCGACTTATTATAAAATGAGCCACTTAAGTATTAACCAGATGTATCTGCCCTAACTATGATACTCATCCATGAATTTCAGGGCTCATTTACCTCACGAGTAAGTTGGCAGGACTAGTTTAGTTTACATAGCAAGTGGACAGTGGACACGGCCATTAGACAAAATGCACTGGTTTATTCAATGCTTTAAGCAAAATTGGACGAACACCCCTTCTCAGCCTATTTTTTCAAGGCCTATTAGCATCTCGTAAGTCGTAAGAACAAGTTTGTTTAGAGCATCTCTGGATTTACAGGAATACGGTTCAACTAATTAAGCTACACTTAGAGCCCTATGTAGATCAAGCATTGCCTTCTCTACTTTAGTACACACTCCGTCCAAAATAAACAAGAATGCATGCATCAAGAAACCTGTGAAAATGGTCACATAGACTGGTGGCCAAATATATAAGCTATAGGAGGGACTAGAGGCAACTAAGAGTCTAAGACTATCTAATGAGCTGGCACAGAGTTACCAGATACCTCCACAAATGATTTTGCCACCAAATCCATTTGGTATATATAACAGAAGAATGAATCATACCACCAAATATGTGTACCAGAATTTCCCTGAAATGATGGATGCCACTTGCACAAAACTCGTAATGAAGATCATGTCATGCAGATATCTGCAGAGCAAGAATTAGCAAAGCAAAAACTGCAAAATTTATGCTCAACAATACAAGATTGTTAAATAAAAGAAAGAACAAGTAGCATGGCCATCTAACTTCCCAAACTTACATGAATTCACTGTAAAACCAATCATCTTACGACTCTTATAAACCTCAGGGCAATGCATCCTGATGACTCAAAAGTGACATGTCATATAGCAACATATCTAACGAGCAGAAATAGTACATTCTTAAATTGAAGCAAAAGTACATTTGTGACGTTAACACATTCCAAGTTCGTCTTACCATTGGTCCATCAATGAAAGACTTAACCTAGACTTCTTACTGGAGGGGACAGACAACAGAGAGAATTCTCAAGAAATTTGTTTCCAACTAAAGATTACTCTACAGACATAAAGGTCTTGGAAATGAATATTGGCTTCCATCCTGCTGATATAAAAGTTGCATGGGAAAACATATAAAGTTGCCCTCTTCAATAACCTTATTAAGTGAAGACGAATGCTCATATAATCATCTGTTTGATCACCGTCTACCGAGCATTACTTGAGATTTTCAAAAAAAACACGCGCACACAAATGACAACATGACATTCGAATATACCATAATGCAAGGAGGTAATCATTATGTTCTGTCTGCATGTGCAGCTGGGTAAGGGCGCGCACGCGTGTGCATGAGAGAGAGAGAGAGAGAGAGAGAGAGAGAGAGAGAGCTTACCCACAGACTCCACCTGTACTCATGTCGAATCCACCATCTAGAAGCTCTCCATCATCAGCATAAGTAGGCTTGGCCATTTTAGCAAGTTGCAGGTATGGAATTGCATATGCTGCAGATGTGACGAGCAGCCCAACCCAATGTTTCCAGCTGAAAGAGGAGTGAAAGATGAGCATTCTCACTAAAATGTATATAACCTGCATTGTTTGGAGGGAAAAAGGAATATCAACACAAGTCCTTAGCCAGCTGCCAAGCAAGCAGTAACTAATTAAGCAAAAGAAATTGTGACCATGAACTTGTCACCGATTCAGAGGAAAAAATATCTAGAATTAAGTTAAAGTAGCATACAAATTGCATGTCATAAATTGACATGTCCAAATGAAATGATAATTTATCATCATTGTGTTGCAGTTAGCAAAATCAATTGACGTTTCTATCAGGGTGCCAGCTTGGTAAGTTTCAATCACCATCTACAAAAACTTGGCAGTTAAAAACAACTAAAAGTGGGTATAAATTAAATGGCAGCGACAATCACAAGTTCAAGTAAAAGCATGATCTTAAGGGACATTAAATAAAAGTGAGAACAACTAGGAAGGAGGAACAAGAACTAGGGAGAGAACTTGAATTCATTCGATAAACCATCAGTAAAGTAAAACAACAAATTTTACTTTCCGCCAGTACAACTGAGGGAAACACACTACCAGATCCTAACCAGCACAATCAGCAGAAGTGATCAAATTTCGGGCACACTTCAGTGCTTCACTGGGCATCAAAGAAATTTTCCATGCATAAGACCAGAAGTGTCATTTCTAAGTCCAGCAGCAATAGGGGTCGTCCCTTGACTCACCTGAACTTGTCATACTTAACTGAAGAAAGATCTAGGCATGGAATCTTCAATACGACTCAACCAAAACTACCACCAAGAAACTGCTTTGAAACGTGACAAGAATACTCCAAGAGAACAAAATAGCAGTTCTCACCGAAACATTGCATTTCCTGCTTCCTTCTCATGGCCATGACCACCCAAGCCTATTCTCATTGACAAAAAAACTCTCATTTCGAAGGCTCCCATTGGCTCCCTGAAAAAATCTCAGCCAAAAGCTCCCCCGACAATGCATCCGTATCAAAAGAAACCTGAGCCAGACATCAGCCCGAAACATGCAACTTTTTTTTTAAAAAGTTGCATGTTTCGGGCTGATGTCTGGCTCAGGTTTCTTTTGATACGGATGCATTGTCGGGGAGCTTTTGGCTGAGATTTTTTCAGGGAGCCAATGGGAGCCTTCGAAATGAGAGTTTTTTTGTCAATGAGAATAGGCTTGGGTGGTCATGGCCATGAGAAGGAAGCAGGAAATGCAATGTTTCGGTGAGAACTGCTATTTTGTTCTCTTGGAGTATTCTTGTCACGTTTCAAAGCAGTTTCTTGGTGGTAGTTTTGGTTGAGTCGTATTGAAGATTCCATGCCTAGATCTTTCTTCAGTTAAGTATGACAAGTTCAGGTGAGTCAAGGGACGACCCCTATTGCTGCTGGACTTAGAAATGACACTTCTGGTCTTATGCATGGAAAATTTCTTTGATGCCCAGTGAAGCACTGAAGTGTGCCCGAAATTTGATCACTTCTGCTGATTGTGCTGGTTAGGATCTGGTAGTGTGTTTCCCTCAGTTGTACTGGCGGAAAGTAAAATTTGTTGTTTTACTTTACTGATGGTTTATCGAATGAATTCAAGTTCTCTCCCTAGTTCTTGTTCCTCCTTCCTAGTTGTTCTCACTTTTATTTAATGTCCCTTAAGATCATGCTTTTACTTGAACTTGTGATTGTCGCTGCCATTTAATTTATACCCACTTTTAGTTGTTTTTAACTGCCAAGTTTTTGTAGATGGTGATTGAAACTTACCAAGCTGGCACCCTGATAGAAACGTCAATTGATTTTGCTAACTGCAACACAATGATGATAAATTATCATTTCATTTGGACATGTCAATTTATGACATGCAATTTGTATGCTACTTTAACTTAATTCTAGATATTTTTTCCTCTGAATCGGTGACAAGTTCATGGTCACAATTTCTTTTGCTTAATTAGTTACTGCTTGCTTGGCAGCTGGCTAAGGACTTGTGTTGATATTCCTTTTTCCCTCCAAACAATGCAGGTTATATACATTTTAGTGAGAATGCTCATCTTTCACTCCTCTTTCAGCTGGAAACATTGGGTTGGGCTGCTCGTCACATCTGCAGCATATGCAATTCCATACCTGCAACTTGCTAAAATGGCCAAGCCTACTTATGCTGATGATGGAGAGCTTCTAGATGGTGGATTCGACATGAGTACAGGTGGAGTCTGTGGGTAAGCTCTCTCTCTCTCTCTCTCTCTCTCTCTCTCTCTCTCACACGCGTGCGCGCCCTTACCCAGCTGCACATGCAGACAGAACATAATGATTACCTCCTTGCATTATGGTATATTCGAATGTCATGTTGTCATTTGTGTGCGCGTGTTTTTTTTGAAAATCTCAAGTAATGCTCGGTAGACGGTGATCAAACAGATGATTATATGAGCATTCGTCTTCACTTAATAAGGTTATTGAAGAGGGCAACTTTATATGTTTTCCCATGCAACTTTTATATCAGCAGGATGGAAGCCAATATTCATTTCCAAGACCTTTATGTCTGTAGAGTAATCTTTAGTTGGAAACAAATTTCTTGAGAATTCTCTCTGTTGTCTGTCCCCTCCAGTAAGAAGTCTAGGTTAAGTCTTTCATTGATGGACCAATGGTAAGACGAACTTGGAATGTGTTAACGTCACAAATGTACTTTTGCTTCAATTTAAGAATGTACTATTTCTGCTCGTTAGATATGTTGCTATATGACATGTCACTTTTGAGTCATCAGGATGCATTGCCCTGAGGTTTATAAGAGTCGTAAGATGATTGGTTTTACAGTGAATTCATGTAAGTTTGGGAAGTTAGATGGCCATGCTACTTGTTCTTTCTTTTATTTAACAATCTTGTATTGTTGAGCATAAATTTTGCAGTTTTTGCTTTGCTAATTCTTGCTCTGCAGATATCTGCATGACATGATCTTCATTACGAGTTTTGTGCAAGTGGCATCCATCATTTCAGGGAAATTCTGGTACACATATTTGGTGGTATGATTCATTCTTCTGTTATATATACCAAATGGATTTGGTGGCAAAATCATTTGTGGAGGTATCTGGTAACTCTGTGCCAGCTCATTAGATAGTCTTAGACTCTTAGTTGCCTCTAGTCCCTCCTATAGCTTATATATTTGGCCACCAGTCTATGTGACCATTTTCACAGGTTTCTTGATGCATGCATTTCTTGTTTATTTTGGACGGAGTGTGTACTAAAGTAGAGAAGGCAATGCTTGATCTACATAGGGCTCTAAGTGTAGCTTAATTAGTTGAACCGTATTCCTGTAAATCCAGAGATGCTCTAAACAAACTTGTTCTTACGACTTACGAGATGCTAATAGGCCTTGAAAAAATAGGCTGAGAAGGGGTGTTCGTCCAATTTTGCTTAAAGCATTGAATAAACCAGTGCATTTTGTCTAATGGCCGTGTCCACTGTCCACTTGCTATGTAAACTAAACTAGTCCTGCCAACTTACTCGTGAGGTAAATGAGCCCTGAAATTCATGGATGAGTATCATAGTTAGGGCAGATACATCTGGTTAATACTTAAGTGGCTCATTTTATAATAAGTCGATACTTGCAGTCTTTTTAGCAAAAGTCTGAGGAACTTTTGCGTAATTTTAGTTGATACTTGTGTGTAAACTAAGACTGCTACATAACATTGTCCTTTTGCAGATTCCTGCGTTTGGAGCGTATAAATCTTTTGGCTTTGTTAAGGGATTTCTGCCGACAGGTTCTGAGGTATGTCCTCTTTTGCTTTAGCTTTGGGCATATCTTCATTGAATGGTTTATGGATTCATACATAACATGCGTTTGCATGATTTAGGATGCCTCGGAAGATGATAAAACTCGCAAGAAGAGAGAAAAGATGGAGAAAAGAGCTTCGAGAACCAAGTTTGTTAGGACGAGAACTAGATAGGTCTAGTGAATGATTCAGCTGACCCAGTGGACGAAAACTGGCCATTGGACTGTAATTTTGATGTTGCTGTTTTTTGTTGGATTAGCAGCATAATTGTTTGTTGGATTAGCAGCATAATCTGTCCTTCATGTTGTTCACGGTGCTAATTCAAAATGAGAACTACTCCTGTGGCTTGCTATTATTAATTAGTCATTTGCTGCTTCTGGCATTGCTTTAATTTGCATCCTTAGTATTTCAGATGGACATCAGGCTTTAATTTTGAGCCATCAAGCCTAATCTTGAGTCATTTGCTCCTTCTGGCATTGCTCAGACGTAGAGTCCGTTGATGACTTTCCTTTCTTCTCGACCTCGCGTGTGCCTCTGTCTTCCTCAACGTTGCATTCTGGAAGCCTGAAACAAGAACAAGTACGGGAATGAAGGGTTGAAGATGAAGATGGTTTTCATGATCATTTCGTAAATGGTAACGGTGGTCTGTCTCGATATGGAGGTTTTCTCCCGTGTCTTTATTTTGTCTTTTGACGGCAAAAGACCAAGGCCTGATCCAAGCAAGATCGTCGAGACAAAGTCAAAGTGAGATCTCTTCTATAATGCTAGCTACTGCATACCTCCTGCGAGATCAAACATATCCGGTTTAACATTACACAACACAATGAAGATCAAGAGCATTGTCAAGCTTACTCACCTGCCCCAGCCGCAACTTCAACCATCAACGCTAGCTAAGTCCAACTTTTCAGCTCAGCGCGTGGGACACCTCTGTTTTTCAGTGACCTCATCTCGAAATAAACCGCAATGCGAATGGAACATTTCAGAAGAAAATCGAACGGCACATGTCAAGATGAGATATGTGCAATCCTTCTGTAAATAACCTAACTCCTCCACCTCTCACTATGCAAAAACCGTAGAAAATATGTCTCCAAAAACCATCTTAGTGCTTTTCCTGCTTACACTGCCGCTAACCACTGCCGCTCTCGCCGGCAATGGCAAACCTCAGAAGAAGCCGCCACCAAAAAAGCAGCCACCAAGAGAGGAAAGTGCCACCCCTGACGAGAGCTTCCCACCTTGGATGGTGGCAAGAAGAAACTACCGCCGAAAAAGAAACCTCCAATGGAAGAAACCACCACTTTTGATGAGGAAAGCCTGACCACCTTGGATGGTGGCAAGAAGAAACCACCACCGAAAGAGGAACCTCCAATGGAGAAAACAACCACCATTGATGAGGAAACCCTGACCACCTTGGACGGCGGCAAGCCTCCCAAGAAGAAGCCTCCACCGAAAAGAAACCTCCAACGGAAGAAACTACCATACTTGATCAGGCAACCCTGACCACCTCAGCTGGTGGCAAGAAGAAACCACAATCGAAAAAGGAACCTCCAGTGGAGAAAACCACCCCCATTGATGAGGAAACCCTGACCACCTTGGACGGCGGCAAACCTCCCAAGAAGAAGCCTCCACCGAAAAAGAAACCTTCAACGGAAGAAACCACCATCCATGATGACGCAACCCTGACCAGCTCAGCTGGTGGCAAGAAGAAACCACTGCTGAAAAAGAAACCTCTAATGGAAGAAACCACCACCCTTGATGAGGAAACCCTCACCACCTTGGACGGTGGCGAGCCTCCCAAAAACCTCCGCCTATAAAGAAACCTCCAACGGAGGAAACCTTGGCCGCCATGGATGGTGGGCGTTGAGGACTTCCACTCTCCACCAATTGGCAAACCACCAGCTTGTAACTATTTAGGGATAAGTGCATTAGAAATCCTAAAACTTGTCCCGAAAGTACAATTGAGTTTTAAAATTTTCAAAAAGTGCAATCAAGTTCTAACGCTTGTCAAGTTGGTGCAATTGAGTCCTTATGTTAATTTGTCAATTTGTCTAACGAAAAATGCTAATGTGGCATTTTTTAATTAATTTTTCTCTCAAATGTGGTTTTTTTTATTATTCTATTTTCAAATTTTTTTTAAAATTAATTAAAATCTAAGAAAAAGGCTAATATTTAATTTGAAAAGCTAATTCTAAAAAAAAAAGAAGAAGGGAAGAGCAAGGCATGGCAAGGCCTCATTGATGAGGCTCCACCGTCGGCCCTGGGGGAGGGTGGCCGGCCCTCGCTAGGCTCGAGCGAGGGTCGACATTGCCTAGATGGGGCAAGCCTTGCTTGAGCCTAGTGAGGTCGTCGGTGAAGCCTTGCTCGGGGTTGGCGATGAGCAGCCATCGACCAGATTGGCGACCTTAGCTAGCTCCTCTAGCAATGGGCGTAGCAGCCGAGCCTCATCGGCAAGGGTTGCCCTGCTACTCTTTTTTCTAGTTTTGGCCTTTTAAATTTAAAATATTTCCCTTTTCTTTTTTAAATTTATTTTATTAATATTTAAAAGAATAATATAAATGCCATGTAGGTTATAGAAATTAATTTTAAAATGCCCTGTCAACATTTGCCATTAGATAAATTGATGGTGTTAGTGGAAAGATTCGATTGCACAAATTTGATAAGTTTTAGGACTTGCTTGCATTTTTTAAAAGTTTTAGAACTGAATTGCACTTTCGCGTCAAGTTTTAGGATTTTTAGTGCACATATCCTAACTAATTAAGTAGCCAAGTCTGTCTCATGGCTCGTGCAGAATGTGGTGTACTAGAATAGGAGCTTGGATTTAATCACTTTTTCATGCTTTCCTGACATCGACATCGTCTCGTTCATGTAATTCGTAGTCAATGTGGTCATTGTTTGTATGGAGCGGGTTTGGCCAACTAGATTAGGGACGAGTTGACGTGCATGAGACGTGTGTATATATTCTATGAAAATTCTTGTCATCAATTTGTTGCACTTGTGCCAATTCAATACTCAACCTTTTAATTGTGTCCAATTAAGTCCTAAATTTTTTTTTTCGTATCTTGCAAATTGATTCTATCAAGCCAATTTCGGCCGGAAATCGTTGACGTGGATGCTAATCATCTTACATGGCATGACTGGCACTAACATGGACATTTTTGTTATTATACTATGAAAATTTATCTTTTCCTTTTTCTTTTCTCTACTATTTTTAACTAAAAAATGTCACAATATTATTATAAAATGTCCACATTAGTATCGATTGTGCCATATAGGACGGTTGGTGACCATGTTAGCAATTTCCAGTCAAAATTGACTGGACGGAGTCAATTGACAAAACGTTAAATGGTTTAGGATTCAAATTGACACAATTAAAATCTTTAGAATTGAATTGGCACAAGTGCAATAAATTTACGACTTTCTTAAGAATTTTCCCAGTGAACACCTTGGCAAGAATTCATCCTTCTACTTTAGACTATATTTGAAATAATTTTGTCCAGTTGGCCATGCAAATAAACATCGATTTTCTTCGCGGTATTTCTTTGCTTCAACCTATAATGTAGTTGCATATGCAATACAAACCAAAAGCAGTGCACGAATTATGCAGCTCGCTACTTTCTCTACAATACAACTTTCGAAACCCTGGTCGCATCTACTTGTCTTTCGATGGATTTGTCAATTTCGTCTTCTAATCTTTTCAATCACCTCCTCCAAAATAGCTCAATTCACGTAAATAATACTCTTTTCGTCAATCTAAGCTGAAGGACCCAATTGCAACAATAAAAGAAGTAGGACGACTCAATTTTACTCCAAAGATGTCGCGAAAAATCCCTCATTCTCTTTTGACGCTTTATTCCTTCCAGCACGCGATAATTTGGTCCAGCGCGGGGTCCAATCCAATCCATCATCTTTGTCACTTGTTTTTCTTTTTCTTTTTAATTTTCCTATGTTCCTTCCTCACTTTTCTTTTTATCTGCTAAATCTTCCCATCAAATCGTCTTCGATATGTGTATTTGTCGAGTGCAACCACCGCTACGTGCCTCCCAAAGTACAAAGGCTTCAGACAGAGGCATTCATATCTTACGTGCCACAGCCTTTTTTTATGCATGCAACAGGAAAAGCAGCCAAAAAAGAAAGAAAACACATGATTTGCTCTGAAGAAACCGATGATTCTTTGCCTCTTGCCACCCTGCATTTATTCATTGGAACGAAACCCCATCCTCTCTCAGAGACAAAACGAAGCAAGTTTCACACTCTGGAGAGAGAGTGTGTGTGTTATTGCAGATGCTAATGGGAAAGAAGGTGGGGCTAGGGCATTGGCTACTGTTGATGCATTGCTTATACGGAGGTACGTCGTCCCCTCTCTCTCTCTCTCTCTTCTGAAAATGGAAGAAAAGATGTCAAGGATCTTGTCGTTTATCTTCTATAATGTCCATGATCTGTTTGCTTCTGTCTTGCCTTCTTCCTTTGGTGCTCATATTCAGAAGCGCCTGCTCATTTCGAAGCACCAATTCTTTTATCCCTCTGATCTCATTATCACTCTTGGGCTACCAAATAATATCAACGAGCATTTCTACAATCCAGTGCTTAGGGGTGATCTGTCCCGATCTGGTTTAGTTCCGGCGGGAACCGTGGATTATTAATAGGGGCGAGCAATACGGACATTAATTTTAATATATTGATTAAAATTAGGTTTGAATTTAAGAAATAAAGAAAATAACTTGTGAATTATTAGGTTTATATTTAAGAAATAAGATAAATTAATAAAAAAATATAATTAGTTCGGCCCCTCATGGAATCAGGGAACATAGTAAAAAACCGCCAATCCCAATATTATGGAACCAGGAACCAGACTCGCGCCCCCGAAAATCGAATAGAACAAGCTGGTTCAGTTCGATCTAGACGTTACTAGTCGATCGGTCCATCTTGCTCAGTCGTGCTCGCATTTGGGAAAAGTGAGAACTTGATGTGAAAAGACATTGCAGCTGCAATTAACTTATTTTACAGCTGTAGGCCTGACCTGAGCAAGCCCACTTGGTTTGGTAATCGGGCCCAAATCCTTCATTTTAGACCAGTGGCTCTGGATTGTTATGTTCTCATTTTTAGGTTCTGCGTGTTGGGAAAAGTCTGACTCGATTTGTTACACTTCAGCATTGAAGATCTCTCTTTTATGCAAATTATAAACATTAAAAAAGTTGAAAGATTGGTTTGCAACTAGTGTTAGCCTGGGAGATCAAAAGCATGGCGGCAACTCGGATTAAAGAGGTAGAGAAGGGAGCGGAATAGGACTTGAACCATGTCTTTCGAGAGTTTAGCTCGTTCTAGTCGATGGCTGAAAGCTTCAAAGTGGCACCATTGACGAGAGCTGGATAATATGGCTGGATTTCCCGACCATTTGGGTCACTTTGAAGAGACCGCTTCGTTATGTCGCTCATGGCTCTACACCCAAGATTCAACTGTCAGGTAAGAAGAAAAGATAAAATTTCAAAGCACGTTAGATATGAGCTCCTAATGGTTATATAACCCTCTGTAGTATTGGCAATGATTTTATCCTAGTTAGGTTTACTGAGGTACAAGATTTGAACTATGTTATGAATGAAAGACCAAAATGAGCAAATTTTTTTGTCAATTAAGTTCTAAATCTTTTGCATTAGTGCCAATTCAGTCCATCGACCAACTTTGGCATGGCAACGCTGGTAATGCTGACGTGGCAATTTTTACTGAAGTATAAGATTTTAACATGTTTTTAATATTTTTTTTCAAAACTTTCATTTATTTTTTTCCTTTTCTTTTTCTTCACCATCTTCTTCCACCGACCATCAGATTGGCGACTGGCTAGAAGTGAGGGCCAGAGAGGTTGAGTTCGACCAGGAATGACAAGGTTAGGCCGACTGGTCGGAGGAAGAAGGAGAAGGAAAAAAAAAAGAAAAGAAAGAAAGAAAAAATAAAAAAGAAATAAAATATTAGAACATTATTAAAAATTGCCACATCAGCGCTGATAGCATCGACTGGCATCCACAGTAATGCCGACTGGCCAAAGTTCGCCAAATGGACTGAATTGACACGGATGCAAAAGGTTTAAGATTTAATTGAAAAAAAAAATTTAGAACTAAATTGACATAATTGCTATAAGTTTAAGACTTTTTTGGTAATTTTTCTTACCAAATGATCATGGACCATACATTATAGTTCGTCAACGGAAACCCAACTTCAACTAAAAAGTGCTATTGTGAAGTGAGTATGCGTACAAATAAGGTTTCTAGGACTATATAGAAGACTAAGATGAAGACTTTCTCTTGAATCTCATGAATAAAATTGGTAAAGTCACGAGGGTAGACGTTGCAACTATGTCGGCATCTAGAAATTTATATGCTTGTATGTGTAGGTCTCGCACAACCTTATATTGAGGTCTCGGATGACATATCACATACATAAAAGAGTACGAAGGGATTCATTTGATTTGCTTTCATTGCGACCATTACGGGCATAAATCATAGGAGTGTCTTGAGTTGCAACCACCAGAGAATGATCCTTGTAATCTTTTGGTAACTATGTAAGGGGACATGGAGGATTGATTGCAAGAGGCCAGAGGTGCATGCCTAAAACAACAATGGTATTAGTAAACATCAATGGCGTTTTCAAAGGCAAGCATATCTGAATTGGGCATTAGCTCGAGCATGGTGACGGCATCTGAGGATTCTTCATAGATTAAGCTAGGTTATCTAGTACAATTGGAACACATACGTAGGTGGGCCTTGATTGGGAAAAATATATTCAAAGTTCCGATATGTAATTTGATGACAAACGAGATAGAGTGCATGCACATGGATCAACCCTCAATTGTAGAGGCAAAATTTGTATATCCCTAGTATAGACTTCGGACCCACTTTGTCATTTTAGTCTAATATCAATAGGAATGAAATCAATGCTCTTACTTAGTCATTCAGTGATCATAAATTCAGCAATCACTCTATTTTTTTGGCTGGCCACTCGCATCTTACGCTAATTCGAAGATTTCGTGTCACGAATACTCATCTTAGTTAGGTTGGAACAAAGGACTCCTCATCCCTTTTCTGCATTCCATATCACATTGACCACCTCCAACTCGGGATGGATAAAGGCCCCTAAGCTTTCCATTGAGCTTCAATATGCCCGCTTTTTCACAGTAAACGATAGTTGGTTCTTTAGTAAAGTTTGCTTTTCGTTTCCATCCACATTTATGAGTAACAACCCTGGATGTTGTTTCTTGGTAATGAAGAATCTATCGGTAGCACCATTGATTTAATCCTCCCTACGAACAAGACAAGATTTGATTAAAGGGTTAATATTACGAAAATTCCAAACTAGTACATCTGTGACCCATTTATCTCAAATTAATTTTTTTTACCAATAAATCTCAAACTTGTATGCCTATGATAAGTTTATCCAAATTAATTTTTTGAATACTAAAATCCCAAATAGGTATGCTCATGACAAATTTATCCTCTGTTAGCTTATGTCGAATTGGGTTAATACTACGAAAAAATTCAAACTGATACGTTTGTGATAAACGGAGAGTAAAAATCCAAAACTAGTACACCCGTTAACCATCAGATGTCATCCAACTTAGAATTTGATAATAAAATTTGAAAATAAATAAAGGGCAAATCTATCATAAATGTATAGTTTGGGGATTTTGGTGATAAGAAAATTAGTTTTGGATAATTTTATTACAGGCGTATCAATTTATGATTTTTCACGATATTAATTCATTATTAAATAAGGAGGCAATGGAAAGTTTCGCCTGGTTTGTCTCTATGCAAACACTGTCCCGCGTCCCATTATCTTCTTTTGTGTGGCTACCCTTTTTGAGTCTTTAAGTTGGGCTGATTGGAGCTTAGGATTCCATTAAGCATTGAGTAAACATGCATGAGCTAACATAAGGCAAAAGCAAATTAAGTTTCACTTCTTTTTTTTTTAATATCGTACTTCAGCCTTCTTGCTTGATCCCATTGTCGTCTTTTCGAGGGTGCAAATTTTACAAGTGCATAGGTTTGGCTTGTCCTTTCTTCCTACAAATTACTTTGTTAAGCTATTGCCTCGCAAATACGGCACGCATGAGAAAGAAGGAATTCCTTTCTTCCCCATAAATCGTTACGAGGATAATAGGAAGAACAATTTCTCAAGTCTCCCCTTATTTGCAACGAAAAAAAGTTAGGTTAGTACTTATAAGCAACTAACGATCTTTTGAAGAAGTGTCTATTCTTCAAAAATGTCTTTATCCATTGTTGTCATATTGCCTTCCTTATTGACGAAGACTAAAACATCGAAGAAATGAACTGTTGATCCTTTTAGGATTAATCCCTCTTCATATCTAACAATTGATAAATTTTATGAAATAGAAAAATTCGATCCACCCTTACCACTAGTATGAAAGGAGGCATTTTATGCATCTTAATAGATTTCACTTGTTCTATGGCATCAGAGCTACATGCTTCTTACTAGTCTTTTCCTCGCTAGTTTGAGTCCTTACAAATTAATTTCCTTATGCCGCGAGAAGTTTGGCACCCCCATGTTATTCATAGTGGAGTTAATATAAAATTAAGATCAAAGAGATGTGACAAGAAATTACGATTGCTTGGGATTTTAGGTCTTAATAACGTATATCTCCTTTTCTTTGACATTTTATGAACCGCATACAGATGGACTGAGCGGAAAAGGGGAAGTCTACTGGTGTAAGCACATGGTAGAGCCAAAACTCTGGCTTCTCAATCTAGAAGCTACTTAGAGTAAGAGCTGGCGTAAAGGAGAAGATAATGCATTTTCAGAATTTCAATGTTGTCTCGTCAAAAGGCGAGGAGTAGGATCCTTAGTACATTAAACCCTCATAAAGAAAAAGAATGGGAACTTTTAAATAATGGAGCTGGGTATATTGATTCCGAAGGATTAACCATCCAAAGATTGTAGTAAATAGTGAGGTAAGGAAAACAAGGATTATCATAATAAATATATGGAAAGATAAATCTTGGGGAGGAAGCTAAGCATAAAGAGATTAGGACAGACACTTTGCTTCCAAAATTTGCATCTGATTTGGTCCCCCTTGGAAAGATTTTGGGCCCGTTAATCGCATGATTGTGTTCATGAGCCTTGTCAAAAAAGCTAAGTGCGGAGGGTACAAATTTCAAGTGACTGTGGACAGAACTTCATGAACAAGCTAAGTATGGTGGATGGGAACATTGAATACAGTAGACCTGACCGATGGGCGGGTCTAGATAGGTTCGGGCCGGAGTCTATAGAAGAGTATGGGCTTGATGGGCAGGCCGAATGTCGGACCTGCGGAGTCGTGCCCCGAAAGAAAGAACCTTGAAAATCTCACTAGCAATGTTTGTCGGGCCCGTCGCGCAAATCCAAGCCCGTAAAGCACGTCCCTTGCCGAGGCCCGCCCGTCTTATCACGATTTCAGTAGGGCCAACCCGGCCCGCCGATCGGAGAATAACTTGGGCATGAGTTCCAAAAATCAACTTACAATGCTCTCCGACTCTTGCCGGAGGACTTTATGTATATCATCAGAACTTTTTTAACTACTCTAACGCCAATTCGTTAACACTTGTTTTCCTTTTTCCAGCATTAACAGCGGCCACCTCGGTGCAAGAGAAGGCGGAGGCGGCGATCCCGATCACGGCGATGTCCCCTCCGGAGGGCAATACGACTTTCCTCGGCGGCACGACGTGGTGCGTGGCCCGCCCGGCGTCCACGCACCACGTCGTGCCGCCGGGAAAGTCGTATTGCCCTCCGGAGGGGACATCGCCGTGATCGGGATCGCCGCCTCCGCCTTCTCTTGCACCGAGGTGGCCGCTGTTACTGCTGGAAAAAGGAAAACAAGTGTTAACGAATTGGCGTTAGAGTAGTTAAAAAATTCTGATGATATACATAAAATCCTCCGGCAAGAGTCGGAGAGCATTGTCGTTGATTTTGGAACTCATGCCCAGTTATTCTCCGATCGGGCGGGCCGGGTTGGCCCTACTGAAATCGTGATAAGACGGGCGGGCTCGGCAAGGGACGTGCTTTACGGGCTTGGATTTGCGCGACGGGCCCGACAAACATTGCTAGTGAGATTTTCAAGGTTCTTTCTTTCGGGGCACGACTCCGCAGGTCCGACATTCGGCCTGCCCATCAAGCCCATACTCTTCTATAGACTCCGGCCCGAACCTATCTAGACCCGCCCATCGGTCAGGTCTACTGTATTCAATGTTCCATCCACCATACTTAGCTTGTTCATGAAGTTCTGTCCAGTCACTTGAAATTTGTACCTCCGCACTTAGCTTTTTTGACAAGGCTCATGAACACAATCATGCGATTAACGGGCCCAAAATCTTTCCAAGGGGGACCAAATCAGATGCAAATT
Source organism: Psidium friedrichsthalianum (assembly GCA_019149425.1). Classification (NCBI taxonomy): domain Eukaryota; kingdom Viridiplantae; phylum Streptophyta; class Magnoliopsida; order Myrtales; family Myrtaceae; genus Psidium; species Psidium friedrichsthalianum. The sequence goes on from JAGVVM010002655.1 coordinate 19,369, forward strand.
TTGGAAGCAAAGTGTCTGTCCTAATCTCTTTATGCTTAGCTTCCTCCCCAAGATTTATCTTTCCATATATTATTATGATAATCCTTGTTTTCCTACCTCACTATTTACTACAATCTTTGGATGGTTAATCCTTCGGATCAATATACCCAGCTCCATTATTTAAAAGTTCCCATTCTTTTTCTTTATGAGGGTTTAATGTACTAAGGATCCTACTCCTCGCCTTTTGACGAGACAACATTGAAATTCTGAAATGCATTATCTTCTCCTTTACGCCAGCTCTTACTCTAAGTAGCTTCTAGATTGAGAAGCCAGAGTTTTGGCTCTACCATGTGCTTACACCAGTAGACTTCCCTTTCCGCTCAGTCCATCTGTATGCGGTTCATAAAAATGTCAAAGAAAAGGAGATATACGTTATTAAGACCTAAAATCCCAAGCAATCGTAATTTCTTGTCACATCTCTTTGATCTTAATTTTATATTAACTCCACTATGAATAACATGGGGGTGCCAAACTTCTCGCGGCATAAGGAAATTAATTTGTAAGGACTCAAACTAGCGAGGAAAGACTAGTAAGAAGCATGTAGCTCTGATGCATAGAACAAGTGAAATCTATTAAGATGCATAAAATGCCTCCTTTCATACTAGTGGTAAGGGTGGATCGAATTTTTCTATTTCATAAAATTTATCAATTGTTAGATATGAAGAGGGATTAATCCTAAAAGGATCAACAGTTCATTTCTTCGATGTTTTAGTCTTCGTCAATAAGGAAGGCAATATGACAACATGGATAAAGACATTTTTGAAGAATAGACACTTCTTCAAAAGATCGTTAGTTGCTTATAAGTACTAACCTAACTTTTTTTCGTTGCAAATAAGGGGAGACTTGAGAAATTGTTCTTCCTATTATCCTCGTAACGATTTATGGGGAAGAAAGGAATTCCTTCTTTCTCATGCGTGCCGTATTTGCGAGGCAATAGCTTAACAAAGTAATTTGTAGGAAGAAAGGACAAGCCAAACCTATGCACTTGTAAAATTTGCACCCTCGAAAAGACGACAATGGGATCAAGCAAGAAGGCTGAAGTACGATATTAAAAAAAAAAGAAGTGAAACTTAATTTGCTTTTGCCTTATGTTAGCTCATGCATGTTTACTCAATGCTTAATGGAATCCTAAGCTCCAATCAGCCCAACTTAAAGACTCAAAAAGGGTAGCCACACAAAAGAAGATAATGGGACGCGGGACAGTGTTTGCATAGAGACAAACCAGGCGAAACTTTCCATTGCCTCCTTTTTAATAATGAATTAATATCGTGAAAAATCATAAATTGATACGCCTGTAATAAAATTATCCAAAACTAATTTTCTTATCACCAAATCCCCAAACTATACATTTATGATAGATTTGCCCTTTATTTATTTCAATTTTATTATCAAATTCTAAGTTGGATGACATCTGATGGTTAACGGGTGTACTAGTTTTGGATTTTACTCTCCGTTTATCACAAACGTATCAGTTTGAATTTTTTCGTAGTATTAACCCATTCGACATAAGCTAACAAGGATAAATTGTCATGAGCATACCTATTTGGGATTTTTAGTATTCAAAAAATTAATTTGGATAAACTTATCATAGGCATACAAGTTTGAGATTTTTATTGGTAAAAAAAATTAATTTAGATAAATGGGTCACAGATGTCTAGTTTGGAATTTTTTCGTAATATTAACCCTTTAATCAAATCTTGTCTTGTTCGTAGGGAGGATTAAATCAATGGTGCTACCGATAGATTCTCATTACCAAGAAACAACATCCAGGGTTGTTACTCATAAATGTGGATGGAAACGAAAAGCAAACTTTACTAAAGAACCAACTATCGTTTACTGTGAGAAAAGCGGGCATATTAAGCTCAATGGAAAGCTTAGGGGCCTTTATCCATCCCCGAGTTGGAGGTGGTCAATGTGATATGGAATGCAGAAAAGGGATGAGGAGTCTTTGTTCCAACCTAACTAAGATGAGTATTCGTGACACGAAATCTTCGAATTAGCGTAAGATGCGAGTGGCCAGCCAAAAAAATAGAGTGATTGCTGAATTTATGATCACTGAATGACTAAGTAAGAGCATTGATTTCATTCCTATTGATATTAGACTAAAATGACAAAGTGGGTCCGAAGTCTATACTAGGGATATACAAATTTTGCCTCTACAATTGAGGTTGATCCATGTGCATGCACTCTATCTCGTTTGTCATCAAATTACTATCGGAACTTTGAATATATTTTTCCCAATCAGGCCCACCTACGTATGTGTTCCAATTGTACTAGATAACCTAGCTTATCTATGAAGAATCCTCAGATGCCTCACCATGCTCGAGCTAATGCCCAATTCAGATATGCTTGCCTTTGAAACGCCATTGTGTTTTACTAATACCCATTGTTGTTTTAGGCATGCACCTCTGGCCTCTTGCAATCAATCCTCCATGTCCCCTTACATAGTTACCAAAAGATTACAAGGATCATTCTCTGGTGGTTGCAACTCAAGACACTCCTATGATTTAGCCGTATGGTCGCAATGAAAGCAAATCAAATGAATCCCTTCGTACTCTTTTATGTATGTGATATGTCATCCGAGACCTCAATATAAGGTTGTGCGAGACCTACACATACAAGCATATAAATTTCTAGATGCCCGACATAGTTGCAACGTCTACCCTCGTGACTTTACCAATTTTATTCATGAGATTCAAGAGAAAGTCTTCATCTTAGTCTTCTATATAGTCCTAGAACCTTATTTGTACGCATACTCACTTCACAATAGCACTTTTAGTTGAAGTTGGGTTTCCGTTGACGAACTATAATGTATGGTCCATGATCATTTTGTAAGAAAAATTACCAAAAAAGTCTTAAACTTATAGCATTATGTCAATTTAGTTCTAAATTTTTTTTTCAATTAAATCTTAAACCTTTTTGCATCCGTGTCAATTCAGTCCATTTGGCGAACGTTTGGCCAGTCGGCATTACTGTGGATGCCGTCGATGCTATCAGCGCTGATGTGGCAATTTTTAATAATGTTCTAATATTTTATTTCTTTTTTATTTTTTCTTTTCTTTCTTTTTTTTTTTCTCCTCTCCTTCTTCCTCCGACCAGTCGGCCTAAACCTGTCATTCCTGTCGAACTCACCTCTCTGGCCCTCACTTCTAGCCAGTCGCCAATCTGATGGTCGGTTGGAAGAAGATGGTGAAGAAAAAGAAAAGGAAAAAACTAAATTAAAGTTTTGATAAAAATATTTAAACATTGTTAAAATCTTATACTCAGTAAAAATTGCACGTCAGCATTACCAGCGTGCCATGCCAAAGTTGGTCCGTGGACTGAATTGCCTAATGCAAAAGTTTATAAAAAAAAACTTAATTGACAAAAAAAATTTTGCTATTTTGGTCTTTCATCATAACTAGTTCAATCTGTACCTCAGTAAACCTAACTAGGATAAAATCATTGCCAATACTACAGAGGGTTATATAACCATTAGGAGCTCATTCTAACGTGCTTTGAAATTTTATCTTTTCTTCTTCCTGACAGTTGAATCTTGGGTGTAGAGCCATGAGCGACATAACGAAGTGGTCTCTTCAAAGTGAAACCAAATGGTCGGGAAATCCAGCCATATTAATCCAGTCTCTTCAATTGGTGCTTTGAAGCTTTCGCATCGACTAAACGAGCTAACTCTCGAAAGACATGGTTCAAGTCCTATTCGCTCCCGTCTCTACCTCTTTAATCGAGTTGCCGCCCTTGCTTTTGATCTCCCAGGCTACCACTATTTTGGCAAACCAATCTTTCAACTTTTTTAGAATGTTTATAATTTTCATAAAGAGAGATCTTTCAATGCTGAAAAGTGTAACAAATCGAGTCAGACTTTTCCCACACCAGAACCTAAAATGAAACATAACAATCCAGAGCCACTGGTCTAAAATGAAGGTTTGGCCCGATTACCAAACAAGTGGCTTGCTCAGGTGCGGCCTACCGCTGTAAAATAAGTTAATTGCAGCTGCAATGTCTTTTCACATCAAGTTCTCACTTTTCCCAAATGCGAGCACAGACTGAGCAAGATGGACCGATCGACTAGTAACGTCTAGATCGAACTGAACCAGCTTGTTCTATTCGATTTTCGGGGCGCGAGTCTGGTTCCTGTTCCATAATTTGGGATTGGCGGTTTTTTACTATGTTTCCCTGATTCCATGAGGGGCCGAACTAATTATATTTTTTTATTAATTTATCTTATTTCTTAAATATAAACTAATAATTCACAAGTTATTTTCTTTATTTCTTAAATTCAAACCTAATTTTAATCAATATATTAAAATTAATGTCCGTATTGCTCGCCCCTATTAAAATCCACGGTTCCCGCCGGAACTAAACCGATCGGGACAGATCACCCCTAAGCACTGGATTGTTAGAAATGGCTCGTTGATATTATTTGGTAGCCCAAGAGTGATAATGAGATCAGAGGGATAAAGAAATTGGTGCTTCGAAATGAGCAGCGCTTCTGAATATGAGCACCAAAGGAAGAAGGCAAGACAGAAGCAAACAGTATCATGGACATTATAGAAGATAAACGACAAGATCCTTGACATCTTTTCTTCCATTTCAGAAGAGAGAGAGAGAGAGAGGACGACGTACCTCGTATAAGCAATGCATCCACAGTAGCCAATGCCCTAGCCCCACCTTCTTTCCATATTATCATCTGCAATAACGACCACACACTCTCTCTCCAGAGTGTGAACTTGCTTCGTTTGTCTCTGAGAGAGGATGGGGTTTCGTTCCAATGAATAAATGCAGGGTGGCAAGAGGCAAAGAATCATCGTTTCTCAGAGCAAATCATGTTTTTTCCTTTCTTTTTTGGCTGG
>JAGVVM010002656.1:0-47935 GCA_019149425.1 Psidium friedrichsthalianum
CAGCCAGTCTAATTCGACCATAACTTACAAACAAACACGACGTGGAATTGGTCCGTAACACACAAACCAACAACTTTCCACTCTGGTTCCAGTAGCACTCCTAGGCATTGTGTCACCAAATATCAAAGAGGAAAATGCACACATTGTCCGCAACTGGACACCCACTTCTTGTTCAATTTGATTTCAGGCATGAATTGAGTTAATGAGTACAAAAATCTCCCTACCTTGTTCAAGTACTTTGTCGGGGGGGGGGGGGGGGGGGGGGGGGGGGGGGGGGGGGGACCAATGAAGGTTATGTTGGATTTTCGGCTCATCCTCAAACACGGAAACCTATCAGTGTCCTCTTCCTCCAGTGACGCAGCAGTCCATGGTGAACTAGTATTGCTGGATTCGGCTTCGGCACGGAGAGGGCCAACGGTTCAAAACCCCCATCTCGTGAGGAAAACAACATTGGACAACAAATTTTCGCTTATTTGCCGTGGGCAAAAACTTAACTGAGATGAATGAGGCTCGGGTGAAAGAAGATTAACTTCACAGCAAGATTGCAACACGCTTGTAATTGTCCTGGTACAGCCGGTGTTGCACGCGAAACAGTAAGCATGCCCCCATCAGTCATTTCCTATTGATGCCCTGAGTGCCAACATTGTGATCTGTATTGATCAATTTCTCTCCAGAGATCGGGTTTCGACAGATAATTAATTGCATAACTATTGCATCATACCTTTTAGGATGATAACATACCTCATGAACGGGTCATCATAGCCTTGGATTGAGAACGACATTAACTTCAAAATCTTGTGTTGCTCCACGATGCACAGACACGATCAAGGCAGTTCGATCGCAAGATAAGTTCTCGGATGAAAAGAACAAATACATTTCGTTACCTTTCTTGCCCTTCTCAGGATTTAATGTCGCACCGTTATACTCTGTGTGAAGCTCCACCGAAGTTTAAGTTTGGCACCTTTTTGTATTTTTTTCCCTTTGTTTGTGCTGCAACCTTTTTAAAAGAAGTTACTTGAATGATAGGCGATGCTTAGTGGACAAGTGAAGAAACAGGAAGTAATCGGAAGATGAAGCACTCTTACAGAAAGACCCACAGTCCAGGACCAAATATTGCCCACATTTGATCCTTTGGATACATTTGCCACATTCCAAGCCGCACCTAGACCTGTGTAATTCTCATTGCTTGAGAACGTTAGCAGGGAGAACTTACTGTACTGTGACCCAACATGATTCCATGCGCTATCGGCAAGATATGTTACCTGTTGCCACTCCGCAACTGAGAAGACATATTTTCCCTTGAGGCGCATTTGGGATGACTTTGGCAGCGCATCCGAGTGTACCACCGTATACTCGTTGAACCTCGAAACGCCCAAGTAATGATATACAGGATCCCCTATAAGGGAGAAGCGTGTCTTTCGATCGCTGGGCATTACGTCGCTCCTTTCCAACCCAAGTACTCGGCAAATGTTGCTCTTATTCGTTGTACAGTGCCGGCATGTCGTGCATTCGCCTATGACAGCGTCGACACGTGGTCTCCCTCCTTGAATTCGGTGGCTCCCTCCCCCACACTCTCGACAATCCTGCGAGCAAACATTCAATGATATAAGCATTACTTTAAAATTTCTTTGATCTTTATGGCGAATTTCAATTTTAAGAAGCAAGATTGTTAGGTTCTGTCTCTAACGTGAGCTATATCGACCAAGATCTGTTCAAAATGGTAGCCATATAATATTTGACATGAATTTGAAGAGATCACTAGTTTCGTATCTGTCAACTCCTATGGTAACTGTGTGACTGATTGCAAGCTAAGAGTAAAATGAACTGGCTCAAGGAGAAGAGGGAACAAGCATAATACCCGGCGGCTTCATAGCCAAATATGTGAGGAAATATAGTCTTCACAGGAAAAGGGCTCGCCCCTTTAGTCGAGTACCAGTTTCTCCGAGAGATAGAATCATACAAACATGAGTAGAAAACATCACTCTAAAAACAAAAGATAGATAAAAAAAGAGTTCTCAATGTGATTCATAGCTCCCCAAGTTCAAAGAATTATCTCAGTTCCAACCTAAAAGCTGTATGGTATCAGAGATAACACACTCCCCATTAGTCAATTTCACGTGTCACTCATAACTCGGCTTGGCTTGCACGTACGAGAAGTGTTGAATTTGTTATCCAATATCGCTTGACAAACGGGTCCTAAAAGATTAAGATTTTGGTGTTGGATTTTCTGCCAGCTTCACCAAAGACAAGAAACTGATAGGCCAATATCAGAACAAATGGAAGCTTGCTGGGAAAGTTTTTTAAGATAGGCAGAAGCTAAGGATTTCAATGTGTAAGACACCTGAATGTTACAAACAATTTGAGTAAATGAAATTCCCCCCGCTAATCATCCCAAGTGATAGTCAACGACAGGCATCCCCATTTGGCCGTTACTTCTAGGAAATGACGATTTACTAGAAATCCAGAATGGTGGACATCTCCTCAATATCATGCTTCGGATTGTCTGAAACGATTGAAACTCCTGAGGAGAATTTACCTTGAACTAACTCATTTTATCATAAGCATTCGAGTGTTTAACTGTACAAGAAATAACTCAGATGCATCGCACAGGATAAACAATGCCAAGTACGACTCCATTTTCTAATAGCAGCATGTTTCTCCGTGTGTGATTCGAGACGCCACAAAGTCAAGGATGAACAAAAAAGAAAAAAAACAAGAAGAAGAAGATTCCTCTTTAGTCTTTCCTCCACTTGCTTAGCCTCTCAATAGTACCCTACTAGCTCTCACTTGTCATTCTAACTGCCGTATCTTCACAGCACAGCATAGGTATCTATCTCATACCTAGGGTCTGTTTGGCAACAATTCTGATCAAAATTATATTTTCTGATACTGTTCTCTAAATGATTTTTAGAGAATCAGAATGCGTTTGCTAACTGCACAAAATTTTTATTTTTGGGAACAACCATGTAGTGAGAATTCTTTTTTTTTAAAAATTTTTCATCCTTTCCTAAACCTTTATGATTTTTTTTTTTAATTTTTAAGTTTTTTACATTTTTTAAATTTCCCCTTTTTTATTTTTTATTTATTTTTTAAATTTTAAGAATTTTATATTTTTAATTTCCCTCTCTTTTTAAAAAAAATTAAATTTTTTTTTAATTTTGAAGCTTATTTTTAAATTTAATTTCTTAAAAAAATAGTTTGTTAGTAAATTTTGAAATCTAATTTTAATTTTTTTTTGTAAGTTTAGAAGTTCACAGTGAAAGCCTACTTTTTTGAATATCTCAAAAAAAGGAATCTGGTGACCAATGCGATTTTCAAGCGGAAGTCTGGAGAAAAGAGACCAGGGGGTGAAGTTTGGCATTAATAAAGTTCAAAGTTGAGATATCTTGATGTAGAATGGTACTTGAATTAAGGGGGAGCCACCCAACACTAGAGCTCACGTCGTGGAGGAAGATTATTAGAATATATGTGTAGGTTGTATTAGAGAAAGTTTCGCATCGGATAATTTGTGATAGCCCAAGATAATACCCTTCTAGCCTATTTGTATTATCTATTTATCCAACTGGTATGTGATGGAAATTTTCCATATATTTTGACACGTGGAGAAGGAGCAACCAAAATACCATATAATAATATCGTCATTTTGATAGAGCTGAACAAACCCTTTATTTATGATATTGCTTCTACAATTTACATATAATATTTTTCCCCATAAAATACATTTAGTCAAAAGTTTGGGGAAAAGAAAGGGGTTGGCTTGCAACTTCTCCCCATCATCTCTCACACACAAACACATAACTTCTCACCACACATCTTGGCTCTCAGGCCCATTTAACACAACCATAACTGTTGATGACACAACCTGGGTTGAAATGGCATGATAACTTAACTTTAGTAGGAGATCTCTCGCCCTAAAAACCAAGGGGGTCCAATTGAATCCAGGCAAAGGTCCAATCAAATGCGTATCTACATTAAGACGCCAAGCCACGAACCTAACTAGACACAAACTCTACTTGATCAACGTTCACCATGCTATGGACTTGATTCTAGTGTACGTAGTTCCCGAATGGACACATACAACATCTCTTTTTTCTTCCCACTTCGTCCTCCTGCCAGAGATGACAACGGCGAGGTCGATCTCGCTGGCCTCAAGCAAAGCTCCCCGCCCCTAGCTAGGGCGAGCCTTGCTGTTGCTGGGAGAAGTCGACCGAGCCTTGACCTCGCTAGATCTAGGTTGGCAAGGCTCATCCTTGTGTAGCCACTACAAGGCAAGACTCGCCCAATGATAACGAGGCTTGACCTCGCCAGTGTCCGGCGGGGACAAGCTTAGGCTAGGCTGACGTGGACTAAATTGACATAAATTGCAAATGATTTTAGACTAAATTGGCAAAAAAGAGAGAGTTTAAGACTGAATTATGCACAATTGCATAGATTTGAAAAAAAATTATTTTTTTTTCCATTGCTAGCTATATGAAATTTCCCATTTGTGAAGACACCAAAAAATTGATTTTTAATTCCTAATGTATAACAATAAACCAATAGAAGCACATTTAAAAAAGTCAGAAAATGACAAAATACGACTGCAATTAATTAAAACCATATGGTCACCCATGTAGAAAGCACCCTCTTGGATGCACCTTCAAAGTCGCGGAACAAGAGGGAGATGATGCGAAAGAAAAACCCTATTACTAGAAATCGCATGGCAACTGTGGAAATACAGCCATAGCGAACATAAAATAATCGAGCACGATGTCCATGTGAAATATATAAAAAGAATACACATATAATGGGTGGTCAAGCCTTAACTAACACCAGGCTTGCTTAAATAAATGCCAACACAATTAAATGTATAGTTATGCCATGACCGAGAGACATGTACATGCACATGCATAAACCTTAATGCGAAAGACTCTGTCTATGTGATCGTACAAAAGAAATAATTTTGTGACGATATTTTAATTCATCAGGGAGTAGCAATACCTATTTTGGATCATAAAAAAAATTGAAATAATAAATAAGGTAAAATTATCATATAATACACTATTAAGAAATTTGTGACCTACAAGATTTTATTAGTACTCTCATAATCAATTAAAAGACTATCATGCTAGCAAAATCCTTAAACATATATAGATGGAGATCGTTTTGCCACTTTGAAGGGAAGCGAAATTTATGGATTTTTTTTTTAAGGGTTTGGCGCGTCTGTCTTCAGTCCTGATTTCGATGATGCGTGGCTAAATTTGTCCCTGGCAGAATTTTAGGCTTTGAAAATTTCGAAAATTTAAAACTTTTAATTCTAAACCTTGTCAAAATGTCCCTTTTTTGGCCCTTTCAAACTGTCCTTTGCACGTTCCTTCTTTGACCGGCTTTTTTGTTGTGCTCCAGAACAACCTCGATAGCCCTAGTTTTTACCCTTTCGCAATGGACCTTATTACCCTCACCGACTGGCGCCTTTCCACGTCACCGCCGATGGGTTAAAAGTGTCCATATCGCTTTAAACGCAATGCATGATAGTAAGCTTACAGTAATAATGTCCCAAGAACCGCACGGAAGGTTGCGGGAAAAAGCCAGCGAGTTTGTTTCTTATCTCGAGCTCATAACTGATCCAATGCGCGCTCTCTCTCTCTCTAACCGTGAATTATGATGCGCAGATGTTACTCAAGCAGGTGGCAGTCCAATGTGGCCTGTTTGTAATTTAAAACGTTAACTATGCGAGTCAAGAACTAATTTTTTTGGAGATGAGCAAACTTGTCCTCTTGGAATCTCTCCATCTTGAAGCTTATCCCTGGTTTTTTTAATGCTGTTTCGCTGGAACGACGTTAAGCGTATTAAAGGACAGCTTCTCTCATCTCTCTCTCTCTCTCTCTAACGTTTAGTGGTTTCGCATTCACTGTCGGGTCTCACAGTCCTTCGCGAAGATCTGAGGAACTCTGAGATCATTATTCTTTCTGTGGGCGCGCCTCACCAAGAAGCAATAATATGACGACTGCGTTCGCGTATCCCATCTTCCACATCAAGGTATCTAGAGGCGCTTTCTAGTCTCTTTGATTGCTTTATATCTACACTCCGCACATGCATCGTGCATATATTCCAAAAGTACCGCGCCTATTTTTATTTCTTTGGCTATAAGATCCATTGGTTCTAACTTTTTTTGGAATTTTTGTTACATTCGAATAGAGATTATTTTAGCATTGCCTATCATTAAGAATACTCTCTAGCTTCCTCTTTTATTCCATTCAAAGCTCCGTTCCTTTGTCCTTCCTGCTTTTTGCTTCATTGTGTTCTCCATCATCCATATCTCCTATGCTCAGCTGTAGAGCTGTAGCACGTACTCATAATCATGTCTCTTTTTAAGAATGGAGCTCTTCTTTTCATGCTCTCTCTCTCTCCCAAATCTCTCTCTCTCTCTCTCTATAGAGGTGCCTTGGGTCTTCTCTTCTCCATAAGAAGCACAAGCCTCTATTATAAGTGTAGGAGAAGTTAATATATAGTTCTTGCACTGACCTCTCGTTGGATCTATTCAGCAAATTTGTTTGTTAGAGTTCTCTATTCTCCTTGGTCATTCAGTAGTGCACAAGTTAAGGAGGCAAGCATGGGATAAGCTAGGATTGAGTGCTATACACTTGCTTCAAATTGGAAGAGCCTCTCTTGCAAAAGTGAACCATGGATTGTTGTTGGAAGGGAACGAGGCAGAAGTCTGTTTGCACTTCATCTACTCTTACACACATTGAGGTAAAAGTCCATATTTTTCTTCAAGGTTCTTTCTGGTCAAGTTCCTTACCGATGTATAGCCTCACTGATCAAGTCCCCTAAATAATCTTTTCATTACAATCCTACGTTTTTCGGGTTAGCAAACACTGGTTGCGATTCTCATCATTTTTTCGTACAAACAAAAAAAACTAAAATAAGAAAAGAAATCGCGCGAGTGATGTCCGATCGAAATACGTACAGAATTCCACTCTTGGACGATGCTATTTTGCTGAAGAAGAATTCGTAGATGCAAGTACGATACACGACAAAGTTTTTATTGGCAGGTGAAGCGAAGGAAAACTGCCCACCCTTGTTTATGTGTTATGACCATTGTTTTGAAGAGTTACATAGTAACAGGTGATCGCCACATCATCTGCGAGTTAGTAAGAAGTTTAAGTAAAAAAATTTGTCCTTAATGTTTTGGTCCTAATTGTATGATAATAACATGTATCCAAGCATATTAACGTGTCTTGTTAACAGGACAAGATTTCTTACCTAGGGTTCCAAACCATCGTAATAATTAAGAAAAAACAAATAAAAGATATTGTGAGAGTTTTCATCAAAACTGACATATATGCCAAGCTTAGATATTGGTGAACTAGAAGTTAGTATCTACTAATTTAAGCCCTTAATTACGGGATGACAACTCATGCATACCAGTTAAGTATTTCTAAAAGTTTATAAAAACTATGAGATCCCAAAAAATTATAATCTATGTAGTTTGTGGCATTCAATCGTAACCATTTTTTTTTTACCAATTCACTCCTAAACCTTTTTACATTTATGCAATTTAGTCCATCCGATCAATTTTGGTCAAACATCACTGGTGTAGACATTTTAAAATAATATATGAATCAATTTTTTTGTATTATTTTTATTTTTTATTTTTTTATTTAATTTTTTTTCTTCCCATGCACCGAGGGCCGGCGAGGGCATGTAGGGGAAGAAAAGAAAGAAAAAGGAAAATATGATGAATTGAAAATATTATTAAAATATAATTAAAAAATGAGCAAGTTAGCGCCGGCTGTGCCACGTAGGATGATCGGCGTCCTCTTTAGTGATTTTCAGCCAAAATTGATTGGATGGAATGAATCGGCATAAATGCAAAAGGTTAGTTGAATTGACAAAAAAAAAATTTAGGATCGAATTAGCACAATTGTAATAGGTTTATGACTTCTTTTGGTAATTTTCCCCTTTTTAGATTCATGTAGTCTCCCTCAATCTATAGACTTAAGCTTTTTGATTCGGTTGTTTAATATGGTATCAGAACCAAATTTTACACTAGTTTGTTTCGCATGTGCAGCCACCCATTCTTCAAATTCCACAAGTCATTCCTAGTCCAGCTTGCATGTAAGCCAAGCTTATATATTAGTGAAAATTGACGTATATGCCATGCTTATTGCTTATATTGTAGTTAACTCAAATTTAGTATCTGCTAATCTAGCGCCCTTGTTGTGGGGATAAACATACGAAAAGGATGAATTTCGATAACCTTCCTTAGCTTCGATAGGTATTTATAATCGAGATCGATACTCTATTGTTTTTCTCACCTTTCAGTAAGGAATGTACGGTAATTAAAACTTTAGTATCCTAAGCTAATTTCACCTTTTCCTTAAATAAACTTGTTTTTCAGCAAGATCTCGCCACCCTTTTACACACAAAAAAGAAGTTAATGTCTTCAAGCGAACATAGCGACCATGAGGCTTATTACATATTTTCTCCTGATCTTCTAACTCAGGGAAGACCAATTTTCTAGGAACACAAAATCACTATTAAATTCTCTTAAGTACAAATACATACGTGGCCATCTTAGGTCTTCGGCATTAGGTCAACGAGTATGCTTTTGCGAACCTAAATAACAACATCTTATTTATATTCCCTCGCTTTCTGCGCTTAATATAAATTTCTCAAGTACGCATATAATATCCAAGTGTGGTGCTCCACTAAGGTGATAAAGCCATTGCACCAACAACGAATGACGACGAACATCGTTTTGCCAGATTTGCTCCTATCGATCTCTATCCCGAGTTGAGCTAATCACCAAAATGAGAGAAAAGACGACTGGTTCAAGAGATCATTGGCCTTATTAAGCTATGCAATCGTCCTCGCAACAACGCTGGTATTTGTCGCGTTTCTGGCGAAGTTGATTCGGAGACGAAGAAGAGGAGAAGTGGAAGAGGAGGCAGCGGTGGCGGATACAGGTTGCCGCCGGGGAGCACAGGGTGCCACTCGTCGGAGACACCTTCGCCTGGTTCGGCGCGGTGGCGAGTTCACACCCGCCTCGTTTCGTCGAGCAGCAAGTGAAAAGGTATGCATGCGTACATTACAGCCCAAACGACAGACATAGGGAATAGATTCACTTTAAATATTCTTCGTCATCAGCTTTGTTTTTCTTCAGAGAAGCAAAATCTTTCCGCATCGAACTCCTTTTATTATGCTAGTGAATAAATACACAGGCCCATATCGTGGTAACTGCTTTATTAGTATGCTTAATATATGACTTTGGCTGACTTTGACTATTTAAATATGTTATGATGTTAACCTTTTACAAGAGAAGATGCACATAAGATTAACGAAATTTTTTGCTGCGGATGGTTCCGATTCTCTTTTGAGCAGGTACGGGAAGATATTCTCGTGCATCTACTGGGGAAGCCGGGCGGTGGTGTCGGCAGACGCGGCGTTCAATCGTTCGTGATGCAGAACGAGGGGAAGCTGTTCCATCGAGCTACCCCAAGTCGTTCCGGGACTTGGTGGGCAAGAACGGGGTGATCACCACGCAAGGAGAGCAGCAGCGGAAGCTCCATGGCATCGCCTCCAACATGATGCGCCTGGAGAAGCTCAAGTGCCACTTCTTGGTGGACATTCAGCTCGTCATGCTTCGGAGCATCTGCGAGTTTCCGGACAATCAAGTCATTGTCCTCCAAGATGTTTGCAGAAAGGCAAGTCTAACTGCTTTATACGGAGTTTTAACACCTCTAGGACATGAATGCTGGTGACTCGAGCGGTTTTATGTGGAGTGACTGCTTTTGAGATTTGATTTTCGTGGGTTGATGACGATGGATCAGGTGGCAATAAATCTGATGGTGAATCAACTGCTGGGGATAACCAGCGAGTCGGACATTGACGACATGGCTCGTCTCTTCTCCGACTTCGTCGATGGTTGTCTCTCTCTTCCCATCAACTTGCCCGGCTTTGCTACCACACTGCCATGAAGGTATACTCATGTATTGGTGGATTATGTTGTCATGATATTTGTAATAGTAAGATTGACGTGATCAATAGATGGATTGTACGCTAGACCTAGACACTAAAGACCTACCTCAACCCGCTCATTATTTATGAGATATAAATGATCAAGTATAGGCGAACTTATTAAGAAAGGAATTGCTTGTTTAGGCTCGCTTAATTTATACTTTAAAATTAGGCTGCTAAGGTGATCATGGATCGATCCAAGCTAACATTAGGCCCGAACATGTTGTCTAGGCCGGCCTAAAATATGTTGGGCCCATTAGACCCGAGCCAATTGGTGGGTCAATAGGTCTATTGATCAAGTTTTTTTTTTTTTTACGTTGAAATATTGATCAAATTTACTGGTTGGATTTGGTAGGCCTAGACAAAATTAATAATCAGGTCTAATTTTCTAACAAAAAGAAAGAAGAAATTTCTGAGTTTTGTACGCCAGAAATCAGGACTAAAGTGACTAGGCTATGTACATATATGCATTTGGTAGGCTAGGAATCACATAGTGAGCAAGATAAACAAGACGATTGCAAAGATCAAGAGACTCCAAGATTCAGCAGATGTGGGCAATGGTGTGCTCGGAAGGCTGCTCAACGAAGAGAGCCTGCCTGATGAAGCCATCGCCGACTTCATCATCAATCTGATCTTTGCTGGAACGAGACCACTGCGAAAACCATGCTTTTCGCTGTCTACTTCCTCACTCAGTGCCCCCGAGCCTTGAAGGAAGTCCAGGTAAATAACAAACATGCCCAAAAAGAATATTTAGCCAAAAAGAATAGGAAATTTATGTTCTTCTCCTAATTTATCGTTTGAACAGGAGGAGCAAGAGGGTTTAAAGAGGAACAATGCAGCTGAAGCTGAGATGCTCACATGGCAGGACTACAAAGCAATGCCCTTCACACAATGTGTAAGTCATTCTCATTGTTTTTTGTTTTTTTTAAATACTAAGAAATGAATTGTTTTTTATTTTTATCACGTCATTAATCTGTTAAGAAGTTGTTCGCATGTTACCTAATCTGTGATGTTTAATGATGTTTCCCGAGTTCAAAAAGTCTGTCCTGACGCCAAATACTGAGAAACCCTAAACTTTTTGGTGCAGGTGATAGACGAGACGCTGCGAATTGGGGGGATTGCGATCTGGTTGATGAGGGAAGCCAAGGAGGACGTTGCTTATCAAGGTCTTTGAATTTACTATATTTTCTCTCCCTTTAACATTTTCTTCTTGTATTCTTAACTGGTTAAGAATGAATTAATCACTCATTAGCGACTTAAACAAGTCGGACTTATCATAAGTACTGCCAATTCAGACTATGTCATCCCCAAAGGATGCTTCGTCGTCCCATTTCTCTCGGCCATTCATTTGGATGAGGACCTATACCCTGAAGCTCTCAACTTTAATCCTTGGAGATGGTTAAATCCCGAAAATCAGGTCGGTCCACATATGATAATTTGGCTTTTACTATCACATGATGTGTAATCGGTATTCTCAGAGATCGTAGTATCTTTCGTTAAGTATATACCTAATGAGCGTTCTCGAAGCACTTGAAATAGGAAAAGAGAAATTGGAGGAATAGTCCGTTCTATGCGCCGTTCGGCGGTGGTGCTCGATTTTGTCCGGGGGCCGAACTGGCTCGCCTTCAGATTGCTCTCTTTCTCCATTATTTCGTGACTAATTACAGGTTATTTTTCTATCAAAAGAATGAGAATCTTTGCTCATAGATTTAGTTAGAATGATAAACTTAATTTACTATGAGCAGGTGGACCCAACTGAAGGAAGACAGGATGTCCTTCTTCCATCGGCAAGGCTAGTCAACGGATTCCAAATGCGCTTGAGCAGGCGAAAGTCAACTTTGATTGATTCACCCAAGTGACTGCAAAATCGTTGGTGCTGTAAATAAATACTTCTTAGTTCTTAATATTATGTTTTTCTCACATTTACAGAAGTAAAAATTTCGCTCTGTGTGTGCCGTTTTCAATTTCTCACGCTCTTTCAAGACTAAGAAGGAAGAAAGAGACGAGCCAATTAGGAAAAAAAATTATAAATAAATATCAAGTGAAATCTGTGACCGACGGAAAATGCACATAATGCCACACTTTAATGATTTCAAAGTGAAAAAATGAACTTTTTTTTTAATGTTGTGTCGATTTAGGTTTATGGCTCTATTTATATCTATGGCGCACTTATAATTCGACAAACTATTTCATTTTATGATGATGATTATTCATTTGGGATTTTCGTTATTTTGGTAGACCTATGTTGCATCCAATAATTTGATTAAACATCGGCTAGTTGTTAATGCGATGAAACATCAAATCAAAACTAAAATGGAGCAAGGACACGTTCAAGAATCAAACAAAGGACATTACAATCTAGAACGCTGACATTGGATTAATACTATGCGTATTATCATTCCCCAAACTGTCATGTACATAGACGAGTGTCTGAAATACGCAGGCACTTCCATTTCTATGTTCAGCCTTGAGCACAGATCGATCCGTGCTCTTCGCCATGTTATCTAGCCAATAATAATCCTTACGTGTTATTTTTAGATAGAGCTTTGTTTGATCGAGCTTCCGCGTATCGCTCAGCATCGAGATCCCCTAGAGCACTTGAGAACGCCCGACGAGCTGGTCAGCGACCTCACGAACTGTGCATCGCCGACTCTAAAGCTCTGTCGGCTATCGTAGTGAGGCTTTGCGCCGCCGATTCTTCCCTTTTTTGCGAAAGAAGCTCCGTTTTCAAACACATCCCTCACTGAGTAGAAGCTCCAAGTTCTTTTGCTCACGGAGCTTCCTAGTCTCCATGTAACCTGTGGATCAACATCCATCAAGGTCACAAATTTTATCGACATTGTCGGGTCCGAATGCAGTAGATCCGTGGTCGGGCATGATCGCTTGCTTACCTCCTTGTTGCCTCCTTTCGGTGCGATGAACAGGTTGGCTTCGCTCTTGATGCTCGGGCCCGAGCTTCCTCCGATCGCGTACTGTTCCCATCCCTGGTACAAGTTGTTCGCCACATGTGCGTATCCGTGTCGAACCCTAGTTCATACGAAGGTAGAATATTTCAGTGAGGGAATCGGAAGGAGGAGATGATCTCCGGTTGATAATGTGGCCGCTAAATAATCTTGGGCACAAATAACCGAAAACCTTAGCTACTACCTAGGCATTCGCTGGTTGCAATTAGGGCCGAAGTGGTTGTACACGATGGTGGCCTTCATGTTGCGGTCACGGAAGTAGCCGTCGTCGTGGCCGAGGAGCATAACCTTGTCCTGGTCTCTGAACCAGTTGTTGGAGATGGTAATCTGAGTGGACCCTCGCGTGACGTCGAGGAGCCCGTCCTGGCATGCATAGAGCGTGTTATGGTCGATCCACACCTTCGACGCCGTCACGAGCCGGATGGCATCGCCATCTACTTGGCCAAGGGCATGATTTTGGAGTCTGGCCCGATCACCTCGCTCGGCGGTTGCGCTTGGCAGTGGTGGATGTATAGACCGTGGATAATCACATCCGTGGCCTGATCACAAGCAAGTAATTTCTCATAAACACCCAACTCTGTGAATCGCAGCGAGGTTATATTCCAATGCATTTACGCAACATTTTTCCAAATTCAAACGAAAAATGGAAACCAGAATGATGCAGGAAGGATTGGACATACCTTATAGACCAATAAACATCCACCTCCGGTGATGTGAACGTTCGCGCCGCGGCCGTCGACGGCCGTGAAGCTACTCACGAGGAGAGGTTTCTGGAGCGTGATGGTCATGTCCCTCTCGAACGTGATCCACACTTTGCCATTTAACAAGGTGGCTCCATATCTCAGCGTCCCCGGTCTTGGCCTCAACGGGTCATCGCTCGGGTCGGTGACGGTGTACTGCACGGTCCCCTTGCCGATGTTGCCGGTCATCTTCCCACTGAAGCCGACTGAGCAGGTGGCAAGCCGCTGCCGCTGGCTCCGCCAGTTGGGGCTTCTCCTCCAGCAATGGTCGATCACGTTCAAGCTGGAGCGGCGCCACCGCAATCCGTGGGCGAGGCCTGGGGTCGGGAGAGGAGGACGGCGATGAGGAATGTCAAGGCGAAGTGCCAAGGGATGGTGGTCATGGTCATATTGGTGTTCTTGTGAAAACAGAAGGTAAAAGCGAAGGCTTATAAATACTGGGAAGGCTTAGGGGAAAGTGGTTAGTGAGTTTGTTTAATTGGTTTTGGAGTTGTAGGAGCGGATTTGCTAAAAGAAGCTTGAAATAGAATGGCTGCTTTTTGCTTCGGCCGGTTTACGCGACAGCTTCGCCCCCAATTTTGAGATTTCAATAAGAACGGTAGTTTTTTTTAATACTTATCGACACGGATAAGCCCTCAATTTCACTTAATAACTCATGAATAGTGATTATTATTATTATTATTATTAAGCATTGTGTATCGTTCGAAAAAAACTTATTTGGTTCATTTGATCAGATCCCATCAAGTTTCAAATTGAAGCAACGACCAGGTAATCAGGTTGTCAGAGCTTAAAAACAAATTAAGATTTTGGAGAAACATAGAGTACAATGAATTCGATGTTACGTAATGAATAGAATTGAAGGTGCATTTTATTTTTCACACATGCACAATGACCTTAATTATGAACAATGCTCACAAATCGTCGACAAAAAAGAGTTGCAGTTTTGGTTTTACTTTAGCCAAAAGAATTAGACAAGATCTAATTAGTTTTAGATCGACCAACCAATGATATACAAATAATTCATGATCTTTAGCTTGATGTGCAATGGAATGACTGAATTATTAACTTGTTCAATATGATTCATAAACTATATGCCCACATTACACATTAGGCTAAAATTTAGAAAACATTTATATAATCATCTCTAAATAAAAATCAATGCAGAAAAATAAAGTTACGGAAAAACTATTCTATTCTACCCCTTTTTTTTCATGAAATATCAAACGTAATGTAAAAGCAACGTTGTATGAGCGGACTTTGAGAACATGAAGTTCCATAGGTTAATTCTACGTATTTCATATTTTAATGTCGAGAGTATAGAAAGACGGCACAAAGCTGAGGAAATCAGGACGAGCTACATAAATTTTTGCGTGTTCCTTCCATATTTGCTTTGGACAACCTCCATGAACAGCCACAAAATCTTCCAAGAGACCTTTCCTCACAAGACAACCCTCGCAGCTCATAAAAGGGCATTAACCCTCCACAACCTCTGTTTGAGATAAAGAAAGAGAGATCTCCGAGTCCTTGCGCAAAGCAATGTTTCCTCACTCATCTCTTAACTCCCATCGCGCCTTTGTCGGTGGTATCGTGAGAGACTTAGCTGCCGGGCTTTTTAAGGCCGGTCAACTGTCTTCGGGGCTCTGAGTCTTCTGGCTGCAGATGTGCAGTTCAAATGTAACTTGTGAGCAAGTCGTAACTCATTAACATCAGGAAGGCCAGAGCCAGAGCCGTGCTCCACAGAGGATGCCACTGATATGCGTTTACATTCTCACTCTCTCCATAAAAATACAAGTAACACCAGGAAGACTAAAGGAGGACATCCATCTATTAACCTCATTAGGCAAACCGGTTCCTGTAAAGTCCAAACAATTGCCTTGAGAATTTACAGTTTCTTCCATATACTGACAATACCGTCTGCAAGAGATTTAAGATTCCCCACAGAGATGATTTTCTGGATGTGTCCGCATCGTTGTTCCTTCTGAATGACAGTTTCTAGTTAGCGTGCCACCAATAATAAGATGGTAATAATACACGACTTGCAAAGAAAAATTTTCAGGTCTGGAACTCCTACATACAGAGACATAGACATAATTGGACGACTCATATTATTTGGTGCTTATCATGTAAATGCAAGTGCATACAGATGCTTTCATGCCTGCTCACCCAAAGACAGATACCATATGCATTCATGCCTGCTTGAGTATGCACTCGGTGAACTTGCACGCACGCACATGCGCACGCATACATGCGGATTGCATCTGAGAAAAGCACTGATGTCTTGGGTTTTCTATAAAAATATAATTCTCAGCAGAAAAGGCAGTCAATTATGTTCAGATAGCAGGTTTGGTGCATGCAGAGCAAACTCTAAATGCACACAAAGTCATAACAAGTTCGTCATTTTCTATCAGGAAGCCTTCGTCATTCATGACTTTAATATTCTTACTTTTTATCATTTGCCAAGTTTAATATGAGAGTCAATATTTCCGAAATTTTATTGAGGTATGGTAACACATTAGATATATTGCGTGTAAAAGACTGGCTGAGCATAATTAAGAGAGGATGCAATGCAGCGACATAGGATGAACCTGTACTGCCCTATTGATAACATGACAATAGGCAGCAAGACTTACTTAACAGATTCTTCTGTCTCAACATCATGTGAAGGCTCCTTTCGCAACTCTGGAGCACCAGAATCAGTCAAATCTTCCCTGGGAGAATGCCTAACATTATCTTCATCTGGATGAACATCCAAAGTCATATTCTGTACTTCCAATTTGACACTACTCTTCTCTGCTACACTATCACTATCATCATTTGGTACTCCCTTCCTCTTATATCCTGTTGACTCAGATGAGAAACATCCGCAATTTCTTCTCTTGAAACCTGACTTTCAGCAACAACAAACGTCAACCTATCATCTTCAACTTCAGTCCCAGCATTCACAGACACTTTGCTGCTGTTGGCGTCAACTTTAGTCCTGATTTCTTCACACGATTTAGCTTGGGAACTGATGATATTTCAGCTCCGCTGGTCGATTGACATAACTTGGATTTGTGCTCTAGCTCCTGAATAATTTTTCTAATGACATAAAAAGAACCACCAACATGATTCATAGCATCAGAAGCAGTTGGGAACTTCCCCGCATTCTTCATTCTGTACCTGCAAAGGCGATTCCAGTAAAATTTCTTACATTTGCTCAAACAGAAAATAATAATTTGCATAACCATGATCACAATGCCAAAACAAGCCACTTTCTCCTGCTCTTTTCAATATAAATGGTTCACCATCAGTCAAAACAATAAACTTCCAGGGACAGATATCTGCATCATTGCTCGCCAGCTCTTGACTGATCTATAATGGGAATGAAAGTACATGAAAGCATTGACTATGCTTTGAAGTTTAAGAATAAGAAAGTCAGAAGTGACATGGAAGAAACGTGATTTTGACAAGACACATTTTCTACTTGATCTAGGGAAAGGAGCCATGTCCTATATAGAAGGAGAGCTCCTTTTCAAATCCAATGGACTACTACCAATCTATTACCTGACCTCACACTGATTACCAAACAGAAAAGCAACAACCATTTCTACTCTCAATTTTTCTAGAAATGCTCTAAAAAATTAAAACTCATTTCACATATCGGTGCAAATTATCTGTATGAGAATCATGAAATGGCCAATCTCCCCTTGGATCCATGAAAATCTGCAATGGCATGTAACTAGTGCTAACAACCAAGGCAATGAAAAAAAGAAGCTCTTGAGGGATGGAACAGAGAAAAGCCTCAAAGAGAAAATGCAGTCTACTTCACTTTCGAGAGCCTCATCCAAACAAAATGCCAATCAAGAATTAGTAAACAGTCTTCTAAAGAGAAAAATATCTCATTTAACTTTGAGTAAGAAGAGACAGCTCTAGAGAGGAAATTTAATAGGTATTTTGATAATTACCAAATGTGAGGAGCATAACATAACAGAAAGCGGTACAGATAACACCCACTCTCAAAACAGCGTAAAAAGGATAGAGCATTGTTATACATACTCATTAACATAACATTCCACCATAGCTTGACGTTCATCTTTTGGAATCCGCGCTTGCGGCTTTTACGAGAATTTGGCAACTCAGAAGAGACAGATGTGGCGTTCGATATAGCACACCACTGAACTTTTGACCCATGAGCATCAATTCTGTTGGTCAATACTGTCAGATATCGAAGTAGAATTAGACGGGATGGGAAGAAGGAACGGTCAACCAGTTTCCATGCAGAATGGCATTTTAAAAGTCTTCAGTTCTTAAAGATGTCGACAGATGAAAGTAGATTCAGGAATCATAACTGGATGCTGAGTTTTCACAAACGCTCATATCTAGAACTAGCCCGAGCACAACACTAAGTTGACGTGCGCAAAGGATAGGCAATTAATCTTTTAAAAAAATATATATTTTTGAATACTGACTAGACACAAAATATCCCCTAGGTCGATATGTAGATGTGATGCATCTAATTGTCAAGAACATTAAAAGAACCCCTTCCTTCTACCCAGTTAATCCATTTTTTCCCCCAATAAGACTGATATAGCTGCTTAAAAAGTGCCCAAGTCCAATATCATCCCTGGTAACTGCACAGTCACAATGTCAGCCTGTTAAAAATTAACTGCAAGGGGGATGTACACGTACCCTTTACATGATAACAACGACACCCTAAGTTCTCATAATATGTCCTTGAGCAAAAGCAATTCATTAAGCAAAAAAGAAACTGCGCCATCGACCTCCTGATGTATCACCTCTACATATGTCACTACCCCTCAAGGAAAATAGGTGTTCTAGGTTCTCAACAAATGGCAAGCCCTTCAATCCGCTTCGACGCTAAAGTAACTTTGCTGGTCTTGTCAAACAAAACTTCAAGCACTACTAGCTGTGACTTCAAAACATATCCGTCCCAGCAAAACATCATCCTTGCTGGCAAGTCTTTTCTCATCTCATCTCACATCGTGACTTTCAAGCCTCTCTGGTTTTCCTTTGAGCCATACACATCTATGGAGAACAAAACGAAGGAACCATTTGCATTTTGCACATTCAAGTGACCCAAAAAAAAAAAAAAGACAAGCCCTCTATCCAAGTTTGAACGTCTTCGGGTCTGCGACACATAACAGACCCGGTGATTCCTTCAAGCGCCGGCCATTTTAAGTTGAGAGAAGCAGACACAGAGAAAAGAAAACTGAAAACAGCAGAAGATGAAAGACCATAAACAAATGGGAAAGGGAGAAAAGGAGGGGAAAAGGAAAAGATACCAGCTTTCGCAGCCGAGTAATCGAGAAGAAGGGTCGATCCTCGCCCTCTTGCCATGATCCGCAAAATCCTCATTTTTGTCTCAGCTTCTGCTCATCGCGTACACGCCCCTCTTCTGCGCGCGAGACGCACCGATGTCAGAGAGAGACAGAGAGAGAGAGAGAGAGGGTTTTTGAAATCAAAAGTGAGGGCTTTAGCGAGTCGGCGAGTCAATATAAACCGGCCGACGAGTTAGAGAGCCTTCGGCTGTGTCGCCTCCGCGCCGGTTGTCTTTTCCAGTTTTCCTTAATAAAACCGAAACATGTGTCGCAAATAAAGATTTACCAAAATAAGGTAGAAAAATGTGGTTATTATATTTAAAAATGAATTTAATGTAGTTTGAGAAATGTTGAACCTGGATTTAGACAACAATTTTTTATTTTTTTGCCGAACATGGGTTTAAGACATTGATGTAATGAGATCACAGTTAAAAGTATTGTCCTCATTTTGATTTAGCGAGGACGCTGGCAAGCCTCTCACTAAGCACGGGTCCTTATTATGGTTATTCATCCACTAGATACGCTTTATTTGTTTTTGCTCCAGAATTTGGACTTAAAATAGGAATTTCAAGCAGAACTCCCATCAATTTTTGCCGATTAGGATCACTGCTGCTTAGCGTTCTGTTAATAGTTTTGAGAAGACTGATCAATTACGAGCTCCTCCTTCCATCCAATACAAACCTGAAAATTCTTCGAGTTCAAGCGCTAGTCATCTGCAGCCGTTGAGTTCTCAAAAGGAACGGAGGAATTCTCTGTAAAGCACCAGTATTTGTCATCTTCACCCCCGCATTCACACCGTCTCGCCACACTGCATAATCCGTAGCTATCCCAAGAAAGACAATCTCGCCGTTTATCAGTGGATGCTGGATGTCTAACTCCAAGGAATCAACCCCCAGCAATGCAAACAGATCAAGGCTATCTAGCAGCTAGTTCCCCATCAGTGCCGCTTCAATGACCCTGCTTTAACATACACCTCTTGTCCAGGCAATAATTTTCTCTGAAGTAAAGAGGCACCCTAAACGTGCCATCACAGTTGTGTGCCCTCATATTATGCAGACACCCAGCAACTGTTGCTGCACAGCTCCTGCAGATCAGAACATAAGATTCAGAAACTGAACCTGCACAGAATGGGAAATGATATACAGGTCGGAAACTCAAAGAAGTACACCACACTCACAGGAGAAACTATAGTACCAGCTTAGATGTTTAACATCTCCCAGGCAACTGAACCAATCCAAGAAAATAGCAGCAACCATTCAGAGAAACCAAGAAGATCCTCGAGAGCTATTGCTCAGAGAGAAGATCAAGAGACTTGAAAATTGATACAATGCAAATGGATACAAACTGTGGTAGAGGACACGCGAACATGAGATTCATTGAGATTGATGTTCATAGCTTGGTGAAGACCATTCGACATCTCCCTGTATGGGAAACATGGTTTACAGATGATAACCTCTCCTAATGAACAAGCAGAAAAATAAACAAAGAGAAACATACCACTCTATTTCGCCCATCTTTTGTGACTAGTAACATCATGTCTGCATGACGAGATACTGCTATAACATCTTTTTGTTCCTGAAAAGCATTCACCTAAAGACATTCAGTTCAAATCTAAATACTAATTTTTGCGGCACTTCAGCTGCACAATCAGGAATTGAACATGGCTTGATGATAACGAACTTGTTTCTGTTATCAGCAACATGACTAATGATGTAGAAACTCATTGCACATAACCTTTCTGATAGGTGCAACTCATCCTACACACAGGCGATCGCTCTCTCAATCAAAATATGAACAGCTGATACTGCTATCTTGTGTCCTAGCAAAACTAAAATGAATGTGAAGGGGTATATCCACCAGAATCTCAAATCAGGCTCTACATCTCTGGTCAGTAACAGTACCAGTCTATAGAAGTAGAACAGTCTCAGGTACCTTTTAACCTCAAACTTGCCTTAGAAATTAAAAGAAGGTTCTAAATGTTGATGGAGTTAAAATTATATCCTAACGATGGTAAGTTAAAAAGCCATGGCATACGTAACCTTAAGAGTCTTCATCCATAAATTCTTCCAATGAAAACACTTTGCTCTCTCTTTATGTCACCCATGCAATTACTAATGTAGACCGACGAACAAGGCCTCTATAAATCAGCACAAAAACGGCACTCAAGTTTGAGACTGGGAAGTTCTATGATAAAAATAAAGCAATGTTTTAGTGGAACCCCCACAGGAGAGGATGTAAAAGGTAAACAAAATTGGTATCTTTTTACTTTGTTTTATCAGATTTCCTCAATTTGTATTACCATAGCAGAGAAAACAGATCCACTAAAAGAAAGGACCACAGAAAGAGTTCGCAAAAAAGCAGCACGAGAAATAAAGATCATGAAAAAAGCAGCATGAGAAATAAAGATCATGAAATGCTTTGCCATAAATAAACTTTTATTCTTTTGTAAGATAGAAGAAATGGTTGTGGTTACCAAGCAACACAATTTCCTAAGAATCCAAGCCAGCATAAGCACTCAAAACCTTAGTAACGATGCTTCCTCTTCTTTTGCCCCTTGCCAGCAGAAGCAAAACTCCTCATGTATTGTGAACTAACGAGCTCCCGAGGAATAGCTGCACTGGAAGCTCTTAGAAGTTCGACCAAATCAGGAAGCACATTCTTATTCTCCTCGTTCACAAACACAACTGCTGTGCCTTCCTCACCTAATTTAGATGCCCTCCCAACCTGGTGGACATATTCTTCAATTGAATTTGGCATGTCAAAAACTATCACCTGTCTCACACCCAACAAGTCAACTCCCCGACCTAAAATTCCAGTGGCAACAATGACAGGGCATTCTCCCATGAAAATACTGCATGATTTCTCTCCTCTCCTTCATAGACTTCTCCCCGTGCATTGATAAGGCTTTCATTCCAGTCTTAACAGCTATTGCATTGGCTAGCAGATCTGCACCAAGTCTAGAACCCACATACACCACTGCTGGTGGCTTAAAATGCTGCTTGCTCATTAGCACATCGAAAAGTTTCTGCTTCTTTTGCTTTGCCTCCACCCAGATAGCTATATGCTTCACTGCTTTATTTGAAGTATTGGGCTTGCCAACAGAGACAACAGTTACATGTTTGACCATGGTTCCTGCCATCTTCTCAATTTCCGGAGAAACAGTTGCTGAATACATCAACAGTTGGGGTTGTGATAATGCCCTAAAGATTTGCATCACCTGATCACGGAAGCCCCGCTGAAGCATACAATCCACCTCATCCAAAACAAAAATCATAATGTCATCTAGCTCAATGTCATGCTTGGTCAATAGATCAATAAGTCTTCCTGGAGTTGCCACTATCAATTCAACTCCTTCCTGAATGCGATAAAGTTGTCCAGCCATAGGGTCACCTCCAACCACAAGTGCAGTTTTGAAAGGCAAACCCCTGCCAAGTGTCTTTGCTTGCTCCTCAACTTGTGTACAGAGCTCCCTAGTGGTTCCAATACAAGAGCCCGGGCTTTCTCCCATTTGAAGAGTTTTGCATGCCATTATTTGCACAGTATGTAATTACAGGAACCAAAAAGGATGCTGTTTTCCCTGACCCTGTATCAGCTGAAACAAGCAGGCTCTTGCCAGTCAAAGCCGCAGGTATTGCTTG
Organism: Psidium friedrichsthalianum; assembly: GCA_019149425.1. Classification (NCBI taxonomy): domain Eukaryota; kingdom Viridiplantae; phylum Streptophyta; class Magnoliopsida; order Myrtales; family Myrtaceae; genus Psidium; species Psidium friedrichsthalianum. Next base: position 22,662 of record JAGVVM010002656.1, read on the forward strand.
CATCTGAACGGGGGTGGGCATTTCATAGCCAGAAGATTCAATATTTTCTAGAAGCTTCTGCGGAAGGTGGCAAGAGGAAAAAGACAAAATTGGTGCAGGAACTGAATTCCCTTCACATGGATGCCAAGTCTCATCCTAAGCACTTCAGATTGGTCACTAGGTAAAGACTGAGATCCTGTTTTATCATTGCCATCTTTAACATAATAGCACTCATCAACAGTCGGTAATTTCTTTGAAGATGGATGGCCACCTCTGGAAGAATTACTAATCCTGCTTAGCAGAGTCCGTTTGCATTCCAAGCTGCAAACATCATCTTCTGTCTCATCACAGATGTATTCACCATAGCGGCCGCATATCACACATTTCGGGTCTCCAGGGAAAGCCAGTCTTTGATCTCTAGACCTTTCTTTCACCGCATCTGATTTGTCAAGAAGTTAGACAAGCTACTGACCTAGATATATAACTTAAAGAGAATAGAAAATTACGTCGATAAAAATTAAGGGACGGAAGTATGGAAAAAGTGTGTTAAAGTAGCAAATGAAGGCAATCATTTGAAGTGAAATGACACACACTGAGTGCAGTATAATATTACCACTAGTTTCATCAGTGTGTGTAACATCCACTGAACTTTGCTCAATATCCTTGTTGGTCCAGCCTTCCATCGCTACACTTTTTCAAATATCAATGATTTAGAGTGAATCAGAACCATAGGCATGGAGGAAACCCTAAACTCAAGAAGATCATTAGAAGAGATGAGAAACAATGTAAGAGCTCAAACGTTAGATTGTCTATATGAAAGTGATCTACTTATGCATTGGAAGTAACAACTACTTCCTAAAGGACCAATAGAAGAGAGAAACCATCGCTGGAATGCGATGCAGCAGCAGCAGCTAGCAGACAAGTATGGAATATGGATTTCCCAAAACAAAGAGAACTAAAGACACCTTTGGTGGGGGTGAAAGACCGGTAGAATCATGCAACATTGCTGTCACATAAGAATCCGTGAGGCTTGGTGTGGTGATAAAACTCATGATTTACATACGAGAAAGTCCGCAAACTCCCCAAAAAGCTGTTAATGTTAAGACGAGCCGATCAATTGCGGGTGTGTTAGAATCGGAAACTTAAAACCAGTTCACACGGCCAAAGCAAGAAATAATAAGGCAGAATTGGACAAGAAGCTACAAAGAAAAATACAATAGCAATAGGTGGATATGGGCCATGTGTTATGCTTTCAATTGTGCATTTTAACCACCATTCATGTAGGCTGCAAAGTTCATGAAGCAAATCCCCTTCCCAATCCAACGATCCATCAATTCAGTGCACGAAACATTCAAATGCTCAAAGTGACTCCAGCACAAACCTAAGATTCCGCCAAGCATGGAGCGATCGTAACCGATGCTTGGAACGCGGAACTTCCTCTGCGTACAACTACACAGTTTCTCCACACAAATTTCAAAACCCCAGGACCAAAAAAGAGAAGGCTGCCTACCTAGTATAGCGCGAAACAGGGCAATCAAATAAGACTTCGAACCCAGAAAATCAACAGACATCAAGAACACGCGGCAGAAACTAAATTCCCTAAAATTGTTTCCAATCGAGAGAGAGAGGGAGAGAGATTACTTGCTTACATATCTAAGCTTGATATCGCTTGATCAATTGGAGAAGAAGTGCGATTTTGAGTTTTGGTTCTCCGTGTGGAGAGAGCGAGAGAGGAGGATTCACAGGGATCAAACGGGCGGGCTTACCAAATTTTCAGCCCGTCGGGCTTGATCAAGGGATCCAATCCGGCCCGCTCAGAATAAGCCTGATTTTTTTATAAAAGCCCGGCCTGATCAGGTGTCTGGCCCGCCCATTAAAAAATCCCAGTTGGGATTGAGCCGACCCATTCTCAAAATAAATAAATAAAAACCGTGAGGAGGTCCACACACTAAGGAGAGGTTAAGATTGTTTGATAAGAACATTTTAATTCTCAAAAATTTAGGTGACTTTCTAAAAATTCCAAATTCTCTTGCTTTTTTGTTCCAACAAAGTTTCAAAACATGGTCCAAAAAGTCATAAACCTATTCCACTAAGCCAAAAGAGTCCTAAACATTTTTAATTTTGCCTATTGAATCCTTAAAATTTTCATGTTTTGCTAATTAAATCAATCCGGCCAATTTTCATGAAAAATCATTGATGTGGAAGCTAGCCCTACTATGTGACATGGCCGATGCTGACGTGAATAATATTTAATAATATGTTTTTCATATTTTTCCTTGTCTTTTTTCTTTTTCCTGTCATCCGCCATCATAAGGCGTTATTGATCATCGAAATTAGATTCGACAACCTCTGCTGTGCATCAACGAGGCCTTGCGAAGGGAAAAATAAAGAAGGAAAACATAAGAAAAAGAAAAAATTCAAAAAATATTAAAAACTGTTCACGTCAGCATCTGTGTGTAACATAAAATAGTTGATGTCCAAGTTAGTGATTTTCGAACAAAATTGGCTAAATAGGCTCATGGCCAAACATTAAAATGTTTAGCACTCAATTGAAAAAATTAAAAGATTTAAGATTGAATTGACAAAATTGGAAAATTACCAAAATGTCTTAACCTATTGCAATTGTACCATTTAGTCCTAAACATTTTTTTTTTTATCAATTCAGTCATAAAAATTTTGCAATTGTCATTCAATTTATTAGGTGAATTCTGGCCAATCTGCATTGACACAAACGCTAGCTAATCAACAACCTATATTTTAAATAATTTTTTAATCCTTTTTTTAAAATTTTATTTTATTTTTCTTCCTTTCCATTTCCCCTTCCCCTTCCCATTCTACCTCTAACCGGCCACTGAGTTTCGACAATCGGCCAAAAGACAATTGGTGAGGCTCTCACTGGCCTCACCATAGCCAAGCAAGGCCCTACCTCGCCGTGGAAGGGCAAGGCCAACCTTGTCGCTAGGTCGAGCCTCACCATGGCTGAGTAAGGCTACCCTCACCAAATCTAGGCTATTGAGGTCGAGCCTTACTCGGCCATGGTGAGTCTCAACCTAGCGGTGAGGTTCGACCTCGCCCTTCCATGGCATGGCGAGGCTCGACCTTTCTGTCATCGAGCGAAGATAGCCGAGCCTTGCCTAATGAACGATGAGGTTGAGTCTTGCCATAGCTGGATAGGCTCGCCTCACCAAATATGGGCTGGTGAGGCTCAGCCTTGCCTTGCCACGTCGATGTCGGGCCTTGTCGATTGTCCTCTAGTCGAGTCACCGAGGTCCTGTGGTTGGTTGGAGATAGAATAGGGAAGGGGAAAAGGAAAAAAAAAAAGAGAAAAAAAAAAAATTAAAAAACACTAAAAAAACTTGAACGTATTATTAAAATATTAGTAGCTAGTTGGACGGCGTCCATGTCAGTGTTGACTAGTCAAAATTCTTCGGATAGACTAAGTTGAAATAATTGCAAAAGGTTTAGGATTAAATCAGAAAAAAAATTCATGACTGAATTGACACAATTGTAATAATTTCATGGTTGAATCGATAATTTTCTCGGCAAAGTACAATAGGTTTAGGATTTTTAAACAATATTCCCCAAAAGTCTCGAGAGCTCTTGAAATGTATGGATGAGACTCACCATGGTCCTGCTCTACATGCACGATGGTATGTTGTACATTAAGGACAATACCCACTACACCTTACAACGTACTCTTCATTTTCACATTAAACCAACACAACAATTTTAACAGCGAAACCAAATTCAAAGTCTCGATCATCATCTCAAGAATCGACATGACGAATTAAGGTGCCTCAAAATTTTCAGGCGCAGACTACAGAGGTCGCCCATTTGAATCTCGCAAACGACATACAAGCTGCTCTAGGTCGACGTTACCTGCATGGACCAAGACTCGCGATCGAGCCGCTGGTGGATTTACAGATGTTTTCCACAAATCTCTAAAGTGATCGGACCTTAGTCATTCTTTCCAAGCCACCAATTTTATCTTTGGTGAGGAGGGGAGACTTCGGAACTCCTTATGAGTAAGCAAAAGAAAAGGATAGAAATGGGAGGAGGGGGGGTTTCAGCATCCAAAGCTCTCACGTGGCGACTCCATTGCAAAGAACATCAACAAGTGTCCCCATGACTCGAGCCGAACACACCTTCCCCTTCTCGCCCATGCAGAACACCCCTCTCTCTCTTCTCCAGCCTTCCATCTTCATCTTTGCTCGCCTTTCTCCATCGTTTCGATTCTTCACAGACCCCTCAAAGACACTTGCTAGGGCGAACTCAGAATGCGGCTTCCGGCTCGTGCGTACGTGTTCGGGAGGGCCGACGAGGCGACCCACCCGGACTCCATGAGGGCCACCTTGGCCGAGTTCCTTCCACCTTCATCTTCGTCTTCGCCGGCGAGGGCTCGGCTCTCGCTCTCGGTATATCGATTTTTTCCCGTGTCCTCTTTTTTCTTTGATCACTATTGCACGAGTTGAGGCTTGTCTTGTGTTGTGACGCATGGTTTGATATTCAATGCTCTTTTATCTTAGTCCTAGACCATAATAGATGGCTGTGAGAAATGGGCTTTACGTAACAAGGCAGTCTTGAGGATCAACTTCGATATGTCGATTTTGATGATCAACCGTTTTATGTGTGTGATTGATCTTTTGAACATCGAATTTTCGCTACACACTACCTGAGCACTCGTTTGGATTGAAGTTTCGCTGCGATTATACGGACCGCACTGCATGAAAGTTCAAGCTCCTTTTTTCTTTTTTTTTCCCTTCTAAGTGCACTGAAATGGAAGATTAAACGATACGTGCGAGCCAGTTAAAATATCATCCAAATATATCCACGTTTTGTAGGCAAAATGTACCCGGCAGATGCCGGTGTACTAGACCTCATCTTCGTCGATAGCCATTGCGCTTGCCCACGGGCTGGCGCTGTTGGCAGCGGTCGCGTCGAGCATTAACATCTCAGGAGGCCACGTGAATCCCGCGGGTCACTCTCGGCGCCCTTGTTTGAGGGAGGATCTCGTTTACCGAGCCATAGACTATTGGGTGGCTCAGTTTTGGGTGCCATACTTGCCTCGCTCCTGTTGAGGCTCGTAACTGCCGAATGGTAAATACACTTACATGATCTTGAGTCCTAAATTGCCTCTTTCCTCGTTGTGCGATAGGTCTAGTTTTCTATTGTGCGTAAATATGAAAAGTTGAAATTTGAAGGTATATATATCTGGATTCGAAATTGTTCATGCTTGCTCATTTCTTCTTGATCATTGTTGAATGCTTTGTTCACTTGGATCGATCAGATCATTTCTTCATTAATCATTAGTGAATTCTTTGCTCACTTGGATTGACTGTGACAGTGTGACACCGTTTCAGACACTGTTCAGGGAAGCTTAACATATGAACCCGTTGCTATTCTGCTACTTCAACTCTGAGCGCTCGAAAACTAAATCAATTTTCCTCTGATCGACTCGCGATGTGTACTGTTATTTCTAGCGAGTGAAGAATAAATGTTCATCTCGAATAATAGGTCAATCCATATCGGTGTTGTGCTAGATTTTCGCTTGTTCTGCTTGAAATGCTATGCTCATGTTGTTTGTTCCTCCATGTCATACATTCAGTCCCTAAGCTTCCAATAGTCAAAATGAGGACGATGAATTTAGGAAATGGTTGAGCCATTCGTCTGGAAAACACTTTGATTTTGGGTCACTGGGCATTTCCGTATTCATGGACAAGAGATATCATTTCTGTTGTCTTTGCAGAGACCAGTGGCGATTCATCCTTGGAGGAGGGGTCCCGAATGGAATGGGCTGCTCCTGGAATAGTGATGACATTGGGCTGTGCTATACTGTATATTCACGGCAATCGACCCCAGGAGGGGAACCCTGGAATCATAGCCCGCTCGCCATCGGTCTGATCCTCGCAGCGAAGCATCCTCGTGGGCGAGCATTCGACGGGGCCGCTGCATGAACCCGGCCCTTGCGTTCGGACGGGCCCTGGTCGGGTGGAGGTGGAGGCATCACTGGATCTATTGGCTCGGCCCGCTCATTGGAGGAGCTCTTGCGGGGTTGATATATGAGTACCTGGTGATACCAACTGAGGGCGCCACATCACACTCTCCACCAGCCCTTGGCTCCTGAGGACTACTAGCCAAGTCACGTGGGTTCAGTTTAGTTTTGCCTTATGCCTGTAGCTGTAGGGGTTTAAATCTTATTGCATTGCAACCTCTCTCTTCTGTGAACTTGTCAGTGTGTAATGTCGTAGAGTCACCGTCTCTCCACTCTGAATTTCAGTGCATTTTGCTATTGAACTCCCGTAGTTATGTGAAATAAAAGTTCACTGAGGAATGTCAAATAGGATATGACTTTGGTGAAACCCTCTCTTTGGTCTCCGATTTTGATTGCCAAATCCTTCCCAAGTGTCTCAATCAGAGTTCATGAATGCTACATTGTATGATCATGTCACCTCGGAAGATCTGTCATTATGAAGACACAATCAGCAGAAATGGCAAAGCTAAAATCACAATACTACTTGGTGATCTACTTGGTGATCTTCTTCGAGCTACAGGGTCTAATCAAGCTTAAAGGTGGCAAGAAGAGAAGACAACACACAAAATGCAGCTAAGACCAGTACTTCCAAATTTGTACCTTGGTTGTTCCAAAGAAAATGCTGGTGACACCAAGTAATCATGTGGTATCTATTCTTTGGCTGTAGAATCTGGCAACCCAAGGTGCAAGTTCAGTGTTCCAGGGTTGTCGAGGGTTTACAGAGTAGTAATCTGACCAGTAACATGGTGAGAGCCTCTCGGCAAACTCGCCGTCGGAGTAGATGCAGAAGGGTAGCCAATTCTCACCGCCGTTCATCCTTCTCTTCCGTTCTCTCGGGTAAGCCAGAGGCGCCTGCACATATCTACATAATGCCATAAAACCCAGTAAGCCACTTCGATCACGAATGTAACATTAAACTGCGCTTTGACACAACAAATGATCATTTGAAATTGAAGTGATTGCAAAATCTTCACCATGAGATCGTGGCAGAACAAGACAATCGTACCTGATTCCATCGAGCATGGCATCCCAGCAGAAATGGGTATGGCCAAAGACATGGCAAGCTGAACCGCTACCCTTGGCCCCGTGTATGGACCTTACGCGAACCTCGAGGCAATCGGAACCGACAATTTTGGGGAGATTTGGGTAAAACAACATCCTTTTTTCTGGGCATAACTCTTGTCTGGAAATATGGCAATGAGCATAATTGGCCATCAATCCATGTCTTACCAAGGAGAAGAGCACATAGACCAACCAAAGGATTTGAAAAACAGATACCATGGGTCACTTGGATATCTTTTGCAAGACCTTGCAATGGTTTTAACGACCCAACTCATGACAGTAAATGAGACTCGGCTACATTTGACCAAAGAAAGCGAAAGATTGAACTGCCTTTACAATTCTCGGACACTTTAAGAAGTAAACTCTATAATTGCACAGACAATTCCACAAAACTCTGCAGTCAAGTTCGCTCCCTTAACTGTATTCTCAGGGTCTGCAATGCACATTGCTCTTGTTTAAGCATGTACCATATATGTATTCGAGAAAGTGGTCATCTTCTCTTCAGTGGTTACACCAGTAAAGAGCTGACGTGATTGCGGAGCTGGTCAGTACTTTTACAGTTCTAGACATAACATTGTATTCGAGCAGGGGCTTTATACTGTTCAACAAGTTCCAACAATTTTCATGAAGCCATGAGTAGCTCCTCTGTGGATGATGCCAGAAAGGGGAATCATTTTTCAGTGAGAGCTAACCGGAGATAAGAAGTTACACGACTTCAAAATCATCATCTTGTAAGGCTTTGACAGACACAGGTGGCCTTTGGCTAATCTACACTTAGGACATAATTCAAACTTCACACCTCAGACTGTGGTACAAAACATGCAAATTGATTTCCAGAACAGAAAATTACAAGAAGCTCTGACGTCAAAATAAACAAGGCAAACTAAGCTAGGCAGAGTGACAGGGACTGCTAAGTAGGCTTCCAATAAGGATGGAATTAAGACAATATTACTACTACAAGGAAAGAAACTAAAATTGGATTAAAAAAACCAAATAGGAATTTGGTTTAGGAGGAAATTAATTACCTTGGAACAAAGTGAGAAAATGAGATGATCTGCCCGCATGTCTTCTTGATATCTTCCATTATGTTCGTATTACGTTCGTTCATTTCATCAAAGTAAGAAGCTAGGGAAGTATCTTTGTTTGAAAGCTTCTCTGGCCACTTGCATGCATGATAGTCTTTACACGCCTGCATGAGGAAATACAAGTTTTTTCAGTATTCATGCAGCTAATACCAATACGACTAACAAATGCAAACCATCAATATCTAAAAATAGAGAAGGTTCAAGTCCAACATAGTGTAGCACTTGACATATCAGGATGAGCTTGTGCTGCACTCTGTCTATAATTATATACTAATAGCTGGCTATCACTATGCACATCGTACTGAAAACTGAGTAGATTTTTTAAAGCTCAACTAGTTTGCTTGCGACACTTTTGGAGTTGTACTGTGATAGATATCATGTTCAAGAGCATATATGGTGATAAAATTGAGATTGCAGGTTCAAATCCTAACAGGCATCGATAAAATATCACAGATAAATTACTGTCTGAAATATATCCATCGTTGATCAGTAAAGACTGTAGCATACTGTCATAAGTGAAATTCTTACATATTCTTACAAGGATAAAGGAAAGTGAATCACCATCTCCAGAGGAAGGATACGGAAACTGGTTATGTCTTTCTCTCTGTCAAAGCTCTAAAAGGAACCATGAATCTTCATTATATGAAGGCAGGAAAAACCAAAAATTATCAAATAAAGTGTTCTGCAACAATCTCTGAGACACAATGAAAATCACTCAGTCACCTCATGATACCAAGAGAATAAAGGAATGATTCCCAAGCTGCCTATGACCATTGGATCAGTCTTTACACCAAGTCTTTGACATGCATCGAGTAGTTTCTCCAGCTTTTCCAAAGAACCAAACTGTGTATCATTCCAAATAGTCAGATCATATGATGTTTTCTTTGCTTTTATTATAAGAAGAAGAGATTGTCAGAATTTGTAGGTTGGAAGCCTAGATTGATTGTGAGAGAGGTCACTAACTGGAAATATGCGGTTACATCATGCCAAGGCAAAGGATGAATATGCCAATTCTTATTACAAACTATACCAATGAAACAGTTGTTTTTCCAAGAGGGTTAAGCATGCGATCAAAATCCATATGCCATACAGCCTTCAAATATTATCTTATCCAATGATGTAACATGAAGAGGTATATTTCATATGAAATGATAAAGCTTGGGTAGCATGAATCTAACAATTTAAGTTTTAAGAATATTAGCAGGCTTCTATCCATTTCTATTAGTCAGCTTGGCAACGGAGGAAGAAGCCATATCAACAATGTCTCCATGCAATGCAAGGCAAAACTAGACTCCTTTGAGTAACAAAAAAGTTATTTTAATTTTCCACATTCCAAAGGTGCAAGATTGAAAGGAAAGCAAGACACTGTAAACGTCATAAATCATTGAAGGATTTTGAGGTGTATCGAGACAGCCAGCATTCTTTAAAGGGCCAGCAATCAAGTTTTAGACTAAGGAAAAGGCAACAAGAATATCATATATTTCCTACATCATTCTAGGACTGTATACTAACAAGTTATACATGAGGATCGAGCATAACACTAACAGATATCACCCACTCTGCCACAGTACTCCACGGATTCGAAAGAGGAGATGTAGGAACAACTGTAACTCAGTGAACTTAGAAACACAAAGAACAATAGAAGTCACTCACATGTTTCTCTGACTCTCTACGGCACCAAAGATCATGATTTCCAGGCACATAAAAGACATGCTCGAATCTCTCCTTCAAGAGGGACATCGTTAGGACAAAGTTGTTATATGTTTCCGCCACATCCCCAGCAATAAGAAGCACGTCTCTCTTGTGTTTAACAGTTGACAAGCATTCGACCCAGTTCATGTTCTCCGAGTAGTCTGTGTGCAAATCCGAGAGCACAAAAACACGTAAACGACCGTCATCTCCATTTAGGGAACGTAATATATCCGGCCTCCTAGTGCAACCCCTCTTCCACATCCTTCCATATTTCCTCAAAGGGATGCGCTGGGAAAGAGAGCTCGAACGGCGTGGGCTCTGAGGTAAGCTCATATAAGAGGAGGCTAACCTCAGAACCATTGTAATCCCTTGATCTACACAGAGGGAAGGAGCAACCACCCATTATCAGTACATCAATCACTCGATAAAAGGCGTGAAATTTGCGCAAGATTTTGGTCCGCTTTATAATCCGATGAATTTTTGTGTAACTGTATCATCATCCAGCAACCACACAGCGCATGCATTTTTACGCAGTCGACTGGTTTCGCCATCAAGAAACCCAGTAATGAATTCGAGATAATCATCACTTTCAGCTCACAAAGAACTGTCAAACGTAAACATCACCATTGCACAGAATTGGAAGAGGGAAAAAGAATCACCGATTTCCATCCACGGGGGAAGTTTCTGACGCGTGAACTCTATCGGTGAAAGGACTAATTCCTCATCCGGCATAGAATATTCTACAAACGACCGAGAAACAGATCCAGAATTGCATAAGAAGATCGCTGTTAACTCGGGGCACGTACCTGGGTGTTGGATTCAACGGACGAAGAAGACGAGAGACCAAAAATCAAGAATCCTCGGTCTGGTCGTTGGTTAGTTAATCTGCAATGTCCGATTCAAGCCACCTTTTGATCATGTCGTTTAATTGGAAAATAGTCATTCCTAGATTCTCCCCTTTTCAAGAATGAAAAGCGGACGTCTTTCAAAGAAAGGAGCGCAATCTGACCAACCCAGAAATGCAATTTCGATTTATGGCGAAGGAAATGCAACAAAGAAAAAGAAAGTAGGAATTTTTATCTCTCGTGCCCCTTTCATTTGAGCTTTTCTGCACTTTCGGCCCGAAGAACTTTGGTAGAATGACCCTTTTTACTGGACGGTAGCCGCAATCTGCACACGTATCTCCACTTCTTAGTGCGGCTTTGGATTTTCCTATGACAAAACTTTTGTTCATTAAAAATGATACAAATACGCCTTTCACTTTGACTCAATCTGCAATGTGATCTCGAAAATTTATTTACTGCGATCCATGAACTCTATCTCAATGTTCATTATGGTCCATGAACTTTTAACTTGTTCAATTTAGCCCCTAAATTTTTTTGTACATGTTCAATTTAGTTATTGAACTATATGAAAATGTTCATTATTGTCATTGATCTTAAACTAATGTGTTAGAGTAATTAAATATTAAATCACGCATTTATCCAACAGTTTAAGCTTTTGGAACAGTTGGCATTGGTTCCACAAAAATCTCATATGCTATCAGAGCAGGAGGTCTTGAGTTCAAATTTTTCCAGGCCCCAAATATAATTTCCACTCCTAAATGATAATTTCCACGCTTAGTACTAGGCAACAAAACCAGGCTAAGCGTGAGGGGGAGTGTTAGCGTAATAGGGAGAGTGTTAGAGTAATTAAATATTAAATCACGCTTTCATCCAACAGCTTAAGCTTTTGGAATAGTTAGCAATGGTCCCATAAAATCTCACATAATGAAAAGTTACATCGAATATAGGGACTATATTGAATATGTACCAAAAATTCGAGGATGAAATTGAGCAAATGAAAAGTTCGAAGACAATATTGAATATTATGCTAAAGTCCAAAGACCACATTGGATAAATTTAAAGTTCATTAACCAAATTGCACAATGGGTTAAAATTCAGAGACCATTTGTCTTGATTACCAAATTCGCTAATTATCGTTCATCTCCTTCAAGAATCGGGGAACTAAACAAATCAATATTTTAAGGGGTAAGCAAACTAGGTGAAAACCACACTTTCTTCTTCAACCTTTGTGGAGAGGAGAGTTTGAGCTAGATCTCTCTCTCCTTTTCCCCTTTTCTTTAGCTATTTTGATTTTTCATTTCATTTTCTTGCCTTCCTCCCGTTTGTGAGTTTTTCTCTTCCGATTTATTCTAAATCTAAAAGCTTTTCTCTCTCATTTTGTAGGAGATTTCTACTCCGTCTAGTTTAGATTTAGGGTATTTTGAGTGTACGCTTTTTGGATTTCACTATCATGTAATTTCGTTAGTGAACAAATCTAATTTTGAAGGACAACGAAGGAGCTTCGTTAAGATTTCTCTCTCACAATTGTTAAATCTATACTTGTTCAACTTTTTTATTTTGCTTGGTGATAGTGTTGGGAACATCAAACCTTGACGCACTGATATTCTCGATATGTGTTCATTACTGAAAACGAATTCGATGATCAAACAAAGATTAAAATGTGAAGAAATCATAGATGCTCTCTTTAAGCGCGTGACTCATAATCTTGTTTTAATGATTTTTCTTGTTATCTGGAGTTTGTTTTATTTTGAAGTTGTCCGAAATTTATTTTGATTTGAACTAAAATATTTCTCTCTTGTAACTGTAAAAGTGAATGAAATAAAATATTGTTTTTGAAAAAAAAAAAAACTGGGTGAAAACAATTGAGGGTGCAACTCAAAGGAAAGCTCACGCCAAAACAGTCTACTCTGCGGTGTTTAATTGCCATTTTCCCTTCAAGAATGTCCTTTCAACGCAGCAACAGTAGAAATCGACTGAACAGTTCAATATGTTTCACATGCATTCGTTCTTTCCACGTGCAAACAATCTAAGACACCAAAGAGTGACCCTTTTCAATTACATTAAACCCTGTACATAGAGCATCATCTGCAACTGATCCTCAAGTTTGAATGTACATGCCGAAACTAGAAAAAACGCACGAGATCTAAAAAAAATATCCTGCAATGAGATCACCACCATAAGGACATCACCTAGTTTCCCTGGTACATGAACATTAGACAAACTCTGTGTCCACCACACTCCACAGCAAGCTCCTCTCCAACAAAACTTCCTAGACCAAAGCCATCAGATAGATTAGCAACAGAGGCACGGAACCGTTTCCTCCAGTTCACAGTGCAACCACAATTTCGGGGCTCTCTGCTGCATCCTCCGAGTCACGGAATTAGGTGGGGGTGGTGCTGGAGCGCTCTACTCGACAAGAAAGAAGGAAAGCCGGCTGTTTTTTTTTTTTTTTAAAAGCTGCTTTGCAGAAACAAGTTTATGCAATAGAGTCGCGGCTGAAGAAGTTCAAGTCGTGATGGTAAATGTTGAGCTGCTTCACCCAGGAATGCGCCGCATCGTGGAGGTGGGTGAACTTGAGATGCTCGTACGTGCCCGGTTTCACCCAGAGGTCGCCTCGCATCTTGTACGTAGCCAACCCAAATGGACTAATCGGAATTTGGTCAGGACCGACGCCCTTCGGTTTACTGTCCATGTAAAGAGGATGGCATTCGTTGTCCTCATAAAAATCATCATTACAATCTGTGAAATCACGGTAGAAACAGCACGACATCAATGGTGGGCATCGCACACAGAAGCTAACTGTTTACTGAATCAGCAGAAGTTTTTCCACTATATGTTCCAGGGGAGAGAGAGAGAGAGAACCAGTTTTATCACTAGAAATGCAAACATGACCCATATCAATTCGAAATGTCTACTAAAGCAACACATTGATACAGAAGTCGATCAAAATTTTGTGAGGATGCTGCTAGTTAAGTGGCCAATGCACGAGTCATGGAGGAAACCTGCTGTTGTTTTCTTGATACAATAAATCAAAGTGGAGATTGAATGCAATAGTCCATTACATCTCACGTGCAATTTTTGGCAAATAGATAACGCTATAAATTTGTCCATCAGATAAAAAAAACCACGGTGAGTTGTGTACCTAGGAATGATGAGGACAATGTGTGATAAGTCAGGAAGCAAGTCAGCAAGTCCTTATCGTTGCTGCTGCTTGGAATATGGTAAATTGGATACCTGTCAAGACAAAGTACTCACTTAAATTCCATAATCGATATAACAGAAAAGGCTCAAATGACTAAATATTAGTATGTAAAGAGCGAGCATTCTTGACGTCAAGCATTCCTTGGTTAATGCAGCATGATGAATCTGCCTAAACTACCTATGATAGGCCAAGAACACGAAAAGAAATGCCATGAAACTTACCAAGCTACAGCCATCCAGCTCGCCGGAGATATATCCATGCTTCTAAGAGTTGTCAATGATGGATGATCGTTGGTTAATTCGGTTATCTGAGTCAGAGAGAACCACAGTTTCAGTCGATGAACAAGATCTTGCACTGCTAAATTTTAACTAAACAACTGTTCTATACATCGACAAGGGATTAGAGGAAGCTGATGTAAGAAAGTGTCTTCATCAATGTGACCAGTCTGAGAAGAGCACCTTATTCGACAGAGGAATTCTCCAGTTAGGAGAACATGCCTCGAAGTACTCCAAGTAGATGGAGCCAAACTTATCCCTCATTGGCCATGAAACTGGCTGGTCTGAGCTCGAATCTTCGGAGCTGCTATCCCAAGTCTTGCTCGAATTGTTGCTTAGGGACCTTGATAGCTTATCGCTGCCACTGTCATCACTCCATGAGTCACTTTCAAATTCCACTGCGACATTTCCCTCCGCTTTGGTCCTGCAACCAAATTAAGGAAATCCCAATAAATCAAGTACTATATGTAACCAACATGTTAGTATGCAATGGCTAAAACAATAAAACTGGCTGAAATAGGACAAAAAAGGAGAGAAAAAGGTAGGAAGATCGAATGAAATGAGTAAAACAGCAATCGGAAGTACCTGGTGGGAACAATGGACCGGTTAGTGTAAATTTGGATTGCCGAGAGATAGGGCACATAATATTGCTTAACCGTCTGTCCATTACTTAACACGACTTTAGTACCGATGCCAAATGCACTCCATTCTTCGTAGCTATGCCAAAGATCTTGCAGCTCAAAGTATTCGATCATTTCCTTGCCAGCAGGTTGCCACAGATGGTTGATATCATGAATATGGCTCTGCAGGTATATCACGTTAACTATGGTAAGTTGATGGTTGATGTCATTAATGCATCTCTCTAGTTTTTCATGATAACAACATTCAGATAAATACGGACACTTAGCTAGGCATTTTCAGGATCCTAAGTTAACGAATGCGAGTTACGAAGATGACTGTTTGAGTCCACATTGTGACTCTGAGAAAGGGGGAAAAAAAAAATCAGCAGCTTCAATTCCCTAAGCCTGTTGAACTGAGGTTTTCTTTCAAGTCCTAGGATTTAAGAAGAGATGAGGGCCAAATGGAAAAGTAACGCCCAGGAACAGATTAGTTAAAAGCAAAGGCGGATCTTTCCGTTCTCCATGGATGGTAGGATTACCATAAAAGAAACATTGGTCCAAGCAAACAATGATCTGGTGAAAGGCACTTTCCCCATACAGTCAACTGGATCACAATTAACGGTTGCAACAGGTCCAACATCTGCCCGACAATGGCATGCAAATCAGCCTAAAACTTTGAAAGATGCTGAGAAGTTATAGGATTTTCATATTGTGTCCATGCACCTAAGAAACGCATTCTTTTCCATCTAGGCAGGGATCCTCACGCAATCATAAAGACTTAAGACATTATGTTTCTAGATATGGAATGATTGAATCTCTTAAATGCAAATTCAGAATCTGAAGAAGTCTAACATAAAAAGGAGCAATAAGACCGAGAACGCCATGAGTTTACACTAACGCACGTTCGCCATATGCGCTCCCACGCATACCCACATCATTGTCATCGTCCAAGAAGTCGATTCTTACTCAACGTTCTTGCATGACACTGCTGAAAATCAATCGGTAACGCATGCAAGACCCGACTCGTTGGTTGACCAAAAGCATGAGATGATCATACAGATTGTAGCTTTCCCGAGGGTTGGACATGCTGATCTTACATGTTCCGCCTCGGCAGAGAGAAAGGTCAGTCATAAATATGTGGACTTGGTACTTATACGTCCACGTTGGATGAGTGACATGTGTGCTTGAGCTGAATTGGGTAACCCAATTCTTCCACACGTCAATACTCTAATGGACAGTGTGTAAATAATTTATACCGGCAGTGGATCTGCTACAAGTCCTAAACCAAATGAAGCAATTTTTTAGTATGCCAAAACCAATTTAGTAAAATAAAAAAAATTACACATGATCCTTGCCAAACCAGTGTAACACTAGGCAAGTTCAATTGAAGGTGCTAACACAATTAAATTAGGCATCTTGCCGCATTTAATTAGATAAGAAAATGGATCTGAATTTTTCCTAAACGTTCCTACAATATATGCACTCCTCACAGGCACAAGCAAACGAAGTCAATGGAATTCTAGCCCTTCTCAAGTGGGGGCATACATTGGGGGGTATGACTGCGAAATGCAGCAGAGCAGAGGAGAGCAGAGCACATAAACAACCCTGAGATTTTCCCCAAGATAGGATGTAAAATGTACGGAGAAAGGAATATCCTAAGCATCTACAGAATATTATCAACTAAAATTTAAGAAACGTAAGGACTTTCTCGGCCCAAAGAGGTGCAGGGCCCACTCCGTACCAGATTATCCATCCAGCTCTTCTGACCTTGACACTTCGAATGTCGACATCATGGTCACATTTTTAATTGATTTTTCAATCTTAACTGACCATGATGATTGGATCAAGATTTTGCAGACACGGTAACTTCATCTAATTACTCATTAGATTAACCAAACGTCGGTTAATTGCTAAGTAGTCTGAATTTCGCAAGATTCACCAGCTAAAATCCCAACAACCTCCTGCGTTTTAATGGACCCAGAAGAGCTCATCATCTTGCAGCCAAAATGCAGACAAAATTTGAAGAAAAAGAAACAAGAATATCTGATTTCATCCAAATAACAGCAGATGAGAGGATAAGGAGGGAACAAAAAGGAAAAGAGAAGAACGCTCCTTTCAGAGGGATGGATACCCACGTCAAGGAAGGAAAAATCAAGCAAAAGAATCAGAAACAGGGAAAAACAGAGACTCTTCTCGTCAGAATCATAATTAAATAGAGCAAAAGGAAAAATTACCCGAGAAGCTGTTCTGGAAGGAACGATTGGAGTGACAGAGTCAAGAAAGCATTGCAGATTACGCTGACTACAACCTCTTGAAAACGCCATTGAAGCTTCCAAATCTAAGTCCCCCTCAAACGCCCAACACGACGACCAAAGGCGGTCACTCCGACGGAACTCAACAGAGGCAAAAGCAGGTGCTGAGAGAATCAGCGGAATTGACGACTTCGAACACATACCCAAATGACCTTTCACAATCGTGCTGGTCCCGAAAAAGGCATGTGCTTCAAGAAGCAAGAAAATAAAGGAAAGGGATAACTTCCATATTTGCAGAAGCACAAAAAGTCATGCAATCCGAAAAACAGGGTGAGCCGAAAGGGAAATTAAAGAAGATATCGGGAATCAAGGAGGGGGCGAGGATCACAGAAAGGCACGCTTCATCTGCAGAATATCGAGAGGAGAACAAAAGCCCATGAATTCCTCCACGCACTACCTTATAATACAGAGCCATCGCAAGCATCAATGATGTGCCTCGTAATGGGGAGTGATAACACGCATCTGACTTTATAATCACCCGGATCAGTTAATGGAAGCATGGGAGGGAGGTGAAGTGAAACGCTTGCTTGACACTGACTAAGCACGTCGACGAGAGAGAGAGAGAGAGATGAATTAAGAAGAGGGAATCTACGAGAAACGGATGAGGGAAAAAGGTGGGCTTTTCTTTGGATTTTTGGCTTTTGGTGATTTTTTCAAAAATTTGGATCTTGGTGACGCGCGCGCAGAATTGAGAGGAGAAAGAGAGGGGGAGCCGTGAGAGATCGCTTCGCCGCGTGTTGCGGGAGGCGGTGTGAGCCCGGGGGAGAGAAGAGCCTTCTTTCGTTCGTATCTGTTTTTTTTTTTTTTTTTTTGTCGGCGTCAAGTTTTCGGTTTTCGATATTAGTTGCTGTCAAGGGGCTTTTCAGCAAAAGCCAGACCACTAACCCATATTCGACTAATGACCCAAGACAAAAAAAAAAAAAAACAAAGCAAAGCAAAGCAAAACTCATGTACGAGGACAATTTTGGTCTCGTTGCTTACACACACACATATATATATCACTTGAAACCTTAATAAATAGCTCAAACCGACGCCGTTCCCCTTGTCATTTGATGTGTTGTCAATAGGAGATTTCTTGAATATTATCATATTTTCATTTCAAATACGAATCCAATCGATAATTTGAGAACCTTCTCGGTTCCTCGAATTAGACCCGATAATCGATTGATGGACTAAAAAAGAACCTCACAAGAAAAGCGACTGAAGTCGCGTATAGCCCGAAATTGAATATTCAAGTTTTTCGGGAGCCGAGCATGATAATTGAATTATATTCAACGATGAGCTGACTCGTATGTAATCGAGCGATTCAAAACCCAATCGATTTGTAAAGATTGCTCTACGAAAAAAAGGCAATCTCGATAAAATAGGATTGCACGTGCACTCTATGAAATCGATTTAAAACAGAATCGTATATGAATATTCGAAAAAAAGTCGTCACGTCAATCTTCGTGAACCATTTTGTCATAAAGAAATATCTCTCGCTTTATGAAATAACGTGACAAACAATCTCGATAAAATACGAGCGCAAGTGTAGTTTGTGAAATCGATGGTCAAATATGAACGTTACGTTTATTTGAGGAAAAGTCATCACGTCAATTTTCGTAAACTAATTTCTCAAAAAGAAAAGTCATCACTTTATGAAATCACAGGACAAACGATCTCAATAAAATAAGATCGCATGTGTACTTTATAAAATCGATCACAAAATGGAAGCGCATACGATTATTTAAGGAAAATTCATCACGTCAATTTTTTAAAAACTGATTTCTCAAACAAAGAAAGTTCATCGCTTTGTGAAATCACGTGACACAAACTATCTCAATAAAAATAAGATCCCACGTGTACTTTATAAAATCGATCTCAAAATCTAATCGCATATGGATATTCGAGGATACGCCGTCACGTCAATTTTCGTAAACCGATTTATTTCCTCCGTCGGCTTGCGCACTAGGTAATTTTGTCAATTCACTTCCCTTCGTATCTATTCGGGCTGCTGGCTGAGGATTGATAATTACGCTGATTTGGCCGTATCCCGGCATCGAGACGCACGTGCCGAATTCACTGGCCTCTTCGATCTCCCCTCGTGCGGTCACGTGGCATCTCCTTTGGAGCCACCTTCCCCTCTTCGGCCGTCGCGCTCCCGATTTTTTTTCTTTTTTTCTGATTTTTTTGGCGACATAGCGACAGCACGAATCGAGTGTCCGAACGATCGAGGGCAAACGATGACCGAAGTTGCGTTTGTTTTGTTTCATGATTGATTTGATAGACATTTATCTTATTACAATTGAATTGTATGCGTGGCGGCTGAAAATTTGTTTCATGATTTGATAAGACATACTTAACGATGGACAGGAGTTGTGTTTGTTTTGTTTTGTTTCTAGGGAAATTATTTTCGAAGAAATTATTTTGCGACTTTTATGGTGTTTGGACGACGAAAAACATTTTTCATGGGTCGAAAACATCGTGTTTAGATATCAGGAGGGAAACGATATCCCTCTTTAACAAGAAGGAAATCACTTCTCCTAAATCACCAAACTAATGAAAAGGAATATTTGTGGGCCGCGCTTTTTCCGATCCTAATTTGACTAAAACACTCCCCGACGATTTTTAAAGACCATCTCGCCCATCGTGGGTCCCACCTTCAACATTTGTAGAGGAAAAATGCCACCATAATCACCCTCCGTAAGCACACGGAACGCGATCGAATGACGTTTCCTTGGTTTAATTTGGTAGCCGCGCGGCGCATGGAAATCCTTTTCTATTCAAAATCAACCCAATATGATAATGAAGGGGACCAAACCAGACTTTGCACCACCACCAACAGCTTTTACCGGCCAATAGGCGACGATGCATTCGGGGTGCCTATTGGTTTTCCACTTTCTCAAGAACCGGAAATAAAATGACTTCAATTAACCTACTGAAATGAGAAGAAAATTGAAATTTCTGGAAAGAAAAAAAATACCCTTCATTTTTTTATTAAGTCCGAACCATAATTAGACCATTATTATGGGGGAGATATCAATATGTGCATCTTGAGATCATTATGCCAAACAGATTGCAGAAAAGAAAGAGGCCAACGAAAACTAGTTCAGGGAGATTTTCGACGAAAGAGGTCGTCCTATTCTTTTTTTTGCCACCGCTCCCACCAAATTTCAAGAACCTCAGCTAACAAAATCCCCAAAAGTAGAGAAAACTCAGGAATGCCAAAAGGCCTCACTAGTGATCCTCAAAAGCATAAACTTGAATCAGATTCGACAGTAAACAATAGATGAATCAATGTTCACTTTTACTGGACATAAAAAAGAGACCAGAAAAAAATCTTCACACTTCATTGACCCGAGCCCATCATGAGAAAAGTTACTGCATTACTCAATATTGGCCAACATTTTTAATCAATTAACCGAGCACCCACCATGAAAAACGAAGCAAAAGCCATCTCAAACGTCGAAGAAAAGAAAGTTAAAGGAGAGAGAAAGAGAGAAGGATGAAGATGAAGGAAAGGAGGACAAAAAAAAAATCCAAAAAAAAAAAAAGGACACCAAGATTGCAGAGAATACTAAAAGGTGAGATCCACAATGGGTAAAATAGTCCAACACTTTGTTGGAGCATTTTAGCCAAATTAGAAGTGGAAAAGGTGCGGCCCACATTTTTCTATGGAATATATTTTCCTTGATAACCAAGTTTTGTTGGGGGTCCCGCTTAAGCCCGTGTATTATTGATAGTTTGACCTTGAGCTACATGAATATCTATTGTTATATATATAATCTCTTTCTATCGTAATTGAGAGTTGCAACATATAGGTAAGGGGTAATAATTATATTTGAACCCTCTCGCAGATGTAATCCTTGTCTAGGATGAACACTGTATCTTGATTTCTTTTTCCTCGCTTTTACTCTCTGCGTCGTTGTGTTTGTGCGCATAATTTCAACAGTTTTCAATGAAACAACTGATTCGTTAAATTGGAAATTCATGCTTTACAGACATCAGTTTAACACCTTCATTTCTCGAGCTACCATGTGGTTTTTCACGATTTTTATTTTTGGAGAGGGATAAATTGGTTTATAGAAGTTCGGGAGATGATCTATGGTTTTGAAAAAATTATTTGTGTACGTACTGACGAGAATTGGTACAAAATATAAATAATTACAAGGCATTTTATGGTTTAAACAAGACATAAGAGTCCACGGTAATTTTTCTCTCTCTCTCTATCCTTTTATCGTATCGTGAACTGAATTTAAATGCATAATTGATGAACAGAAATTCAAATATCTTCCAATTTTTCACAAAAGCCCTTCATTTTGTGCATAGAAAGTTCCTATCTATTTAAAACATTTCATAAAATCACATTTTCACTAACTATTTGAATTATGGATTGTCTTCGATCCAAAAAAAAAAAAGAAATATGGATTGATAAATGGAAACGGAAATCATCGACGAAATTTGAAACTATTTTTGTAAGATAATTCATGACATAGAAAATATTCAAAGATTACAACAGCATGAGATACTTTCAAATTAGGGTATAGTGTGGTAATTATGGGGCGGATATCCAAACTCGAAAATTGAGTTTATATTTCGCATCGGATATCGACGACACAGATATGGTGTAGCCCAATTAACCTTGAAAAGGTTGACAAAGGAATGGCGTGTGGTCGAAGAGATCAACGGTTGGGATGGTTTGGAGACAGGACGGGAACACGTGGATAAATCGCATATAGTTGAGAATTCATTAGTAGGGCCACGACATACAGAATTTGAATGAGGATAATTCCGAAAATCAAATTTCATTCAATTGGACCGGCCATAGAGACGTGGATAAAACCGATCTAACACGGCCAATATTGGCCCGAGTCGGCCAGCGAAAGGTCACTGTTTTATTGTGTAGTTCTTGCAACTGCGATTACCTTAAGAGGCTTGTTAGGAGTCGTATCTTGTTCGAGCCCTTTTATTTCGAAAACTGCTCCCCACGGCCCACCCTCCTCAAATTAGGGTTTGGTAAGAGTTTGGTTGTCCCCAAACCATTCATTACCACAAAAGAGAATCCTTTCTGGATGATAACATGCCATTGAGTTCTTAATCTGTGCAATGTGGTCCATCAATTTTGATCCAACTGTAACGTCCTTCCTGACTTTTAATTCATCCAACGTGATCCTTGAACTATTAGTAAATGCCTAATGCAAATTGACAGATTATATGAAGATGTTTAGAAGTTCATGGACAACATCGCACATTAAATCAAGATTCATGAATCAAATTAAACAAATAAAAAATTTAGAGACGATACTAGATATTAGACCAAAATTTAAGTATAATTTCAATCATTTTTCCGTCCGATTTTGATACCATTCATTAATCGCTTGGCTTGATCCACATAGGCCGATCTCTCGAAAAAGAGCACCGCAGAATGGTGACAATTGAGGAGAGCAATTTGGTTTATCGATCACTCGAGAAGGTTTTTTTTTTTTTTCGATTCGACACGTGACTCAATACGTTCACGTTGAAATGCGAAGTTACTCTCATTTTTATGTTACGTTATTTTTTTTTAAATGGGGGATTGTGGGCCAGGTGGCTCCTCTTCATTAGCACGGACGCTAGCGCGCAAAATTGAGGTGCACGTCGCATGTTTCCACGAGACTCCGAGGGCGACTACTGATAAGTAAACCACAAAAAAGACATTGTGGGCGGCGACGTGGCAACATCGTGGGGGCCTGATCGGGGATATGGGAGAATCTACGCCGTTGAAGTGTCCAATGGGCGTTGAATGGCTTACTGGGGTTTGGCCACCCCATCTGGACATTGAACCCCGGTTCGGCCACCAAACTGAAAACTATGTAATATTATAAAGTGACGACATATATGACGCAAGAGTCGCCGGTGAACCCGCCACCCATCTTACTTTGTCTTAATTAACGGTTAGATTGTGTTTTTGGGTGTTTAAGTAATGCTCTTAAAGACATTCATTACGGATGTGATAATGGGTTCAATCCGCTAACAACGTCACCGAAGTTATAATAAGATTGTCGATACGCCACGCACGGAGTGATACGGAGTTGTCTGTGATTGAGTAAAACAAAAGTCCGGCAAGTACCACACGCAAGCCTGCATCGAGGAGGAAGAGAATAAGTTTGAGCGGGATCGACATTCTTGACATAACAAGCAGTGCGCGATTCATCGAGCTCGACAGGTGAAATCGGCATATGGAGCAACGCACTCAGTTGCAAGGCGGCATTTGAGTAAATGAAGGACGGTATTCAAGTCCCAAGAACGATCCCTCGTATCGTTTGAGGAGGCAAGTTACTAGGGTTTCCAGTTTTAGTTGCGCTCTATCCTCATGATGCTTGGAAACGTTCGGTCCCTCTCTTCAATCCAATAGCACCAAAAAGAGTGCGAGAGCCTCTGATCTCCTGTCGCCTCCGTGACAAACCAGTTCTTCTAGGGTTGAAATTTTTTTCCCATTAGGGTTTTTTTCCCATGTGGTGGGTCGGTTAATTTCGCATTGAATGGCCCTACCCAACACCCACCAGCATCCATCAATGTCCCATACAAAGCTCCCCTCCCCCTTATCGACCGTCGTGATCTGTCCTCTTCTTCTTCCTCTCTTGTTCAAGTTCAAGAAAGAGAGAGGGATTCCTGAGTTTTAACCTGGAGAGGGAGAAGCTAGGTGCTCTTCTCTTCCTGTCTTGACAAGAACAATCGAGTGCTTCTGGCCATTTACGTGGCCGAAGCTTCGATCACCTTCTTGGTCATGAACTCTTTTCGTCTGTTGCAGTTGGAGGCTCTTTTTGCATGAAAGTTATATGTTGAAATAGCGTCACAGACTCTTCATTTCTATCTTTCTGGGTGTCTCTCTCTTCCCACTACTTTCATTCCCATCCCATTCTCTCTCCCCCCCTATCACACCATCCTTCTTGAAACTCTCTCGTCATAACTCTCTCTCTCTCTCTCTCTAAATTAGATGGAGATTGAAGCGAGTCGGCACCGAGCCAGCAACGGGAACGACAGCAACAGTCGCGACGATAAAGATGGTACCGGTATCGGCGATAGCAGTACTAACGGAGGGTTCGTGATGGGGCTCAGCCCGCTAAGCCTAACTCTTTGGAGGGACAGGAGCCGCGACGTGGAGCGCGGCGGTGGCGACGTGTTGGCCCGGCTTGCGTGGCGGGACCTGACCGTGACGGTGACGCACGGGAACGGGGAGGCCCAGAAGGTGCTCGACGGGCTCACGGGGCACGCCGACCCGGGGACGCTCACGGCTCTCATGGGGCCTTCCGGCTCCGGTAAGTCGACGCTCCTCGATGCCCTTGCGAGCCGGCTCGCCGCCAACGCCTTCCTCTCCGGCACCATCTTGCTCAATGGCCGCAAGGCCAAGCTCTCTTTCGGAAGTGCTGTGAGTAATCTTGTTACTCTCATCATCTACTTTTCTCTTTCGCCCCTCTAATGGCGATGATTCTCTGAAAATTAAGAACAAACGATTAAGACTAATAAGACCAAATGGATGATGGTTCTTCCGAACGTGAAGGTAGTAATCTCCACTCTATTGTGAGAACTTGGCTGTCTGAGGCTATGCGTAATTAGCCAAAAAATAATAATTAGGCCGAGTACAGGGTCAATTAAATGATGGTGATCCTTAAAAGTCAAAAGGGGGGTCAGAAGAAAATGTTCGTACGAGGGTCAGTCTCGGTTGAGGCACCGTAGAGACATTTTGCAAAGTCTTCGTCGGATTCAGATGTGACGTTTGGTGGTTTGAAGTCGTATTGCACAGTGCCACAGTTGATTATTAAGGAGAGCCTTCTGCAAAATTTCTCTTTTATGTATGTACTGTTCTTCGTAGTTTGAGACCTCTAGTAAGTGTAGGATCCACATTTCTGTACGCGAGTGTAAAGATTGGCAATTTGTGTTTTTGCCTGATGTCAGGCGTACGTGACGCAAGACGGACACGCTGATCGGGACCCTGACGGTGAGGTGGACGATAATGTACTCGGCGAGGCTGCGCCTGCCGACAGAATGCCGTTGGAGGAGAATCGGAGCTGGCGCTGTCGAGGGCACCATCGTGGAGATGGGCCTCCAGGACGCGCCGACACGGTGATCGGGAACTGGCACCTGCGAGGGATCAAGCGGCGGCGAGAAGCGGCGCGTCAGCATCGCCCTCGAGATCCTCATGCGCCCGCGCC
>JAGVVM010002657.1:0-25445 GCA_019149425.1 Psidium friedrichsthalianum
AAATACCACCCAACACCCGGCAAAAAAACAAAAAAAAACCAAAATAAAAACAAAAGTAAAAAAAATAAAAACAAACCCAAAAAAAAAAAAAACACTTCCATAATGTTGAATGTTGTCCTTTTCTGCCTTGAGAATTTTAATTCTAGGGCAACGAAGTTAAGTCTTTAAACTTGATAAGTTTGAAGAAAAATGTCCCTTACAAGTTTCCCTCCTTGCAGTTTAGCTGATGGAGGCACACCAGCAAAATTTATCATAATAGATGATGGGTGGCAAGATACAAGTAATGAGTTCCAAAAGAAGGAGAGCCAGTTGTTGAGGGTCACAGTAAGTAGTTATGATGTTGTGTGTTGTATGATTAACTGCGAATCAGGAAACTACAATAGGTCTTCACACTGCTGGTGAAAATGCAGGTTTGGCGGCAGATTAGCCAGCATCAAAGAAAATCAAAGTTTCGAAGAACTGAAGATGGATCTCTTAGTGATGCGCCTACAGATTTGAAGGAATTTGTTGCAGACATTAGGGGAACTTTTGGTCTTAAGTACAACTCAACTGCTTTTTCTATTCTTTCTCTATATCTACTTAAGCAAGCCACTATGACCACATTTAAAAATGAAAAGGGAGTGCCACAAATTGTTTCTGTAATTTAGCGTTTTGCATTTCACGATTTCTCTATGGCGACCATTCAGTGACAATTTCATGTTTATTGAAACTGATAAATTGAGAGTATTTTACCTTCATGGCTTTCAATAATTTTCAGGTATGTCATGTATTGGCATGCTTTGATGGATACTGGGGAGGCCTTTTCCTGGAGCAGAAGGCAGGAAAAAGTATAATCAGTTTTAAAGTATCCCCGTACAGTCACAGGCAATTTGGCAAATATGAGGGACCTTTCTATGGATGCTATGGAGAATTATGCGTTGGTGTAATTGATCCCGAACCAATATCTCAGTTCTATGATGATCTACACACGTTACCTGGTTTCTCAGGGTGTGGATGGAGTGAAGGTAGATGTGCAGAACATTCGGAAACAATATCAACAGATATAGGATGTCGTGTTTCCCTTACCAGACAATTCCAAGAAGCCCTTGAGAAGTTCCATAGTGCCAATTTCACGATAACAGTATCATCTGCTGTATGGGCAGAGCACAGATTGCATTTACAAGTATATAACTTGGTCACTGCTATTTCCCATCATATTTTGCTTTGATTTTGGTACATTGCTTATGGGGAGCAATTGGCTAGGATGCTTATTACTGATTGAACTAAAACTGGGTCCAGGATGTCCTGACTATGAAAATTGGATAATCTTTTGGTAATTAAACAGATATAATGGCTGAATTTCAAAAGGAAGTTTGTACTCGTAAAAGGAAGCAAGTGAACTAAGTACAAACCTCGCTGTTACTATTTAGTATATACGTTACCAGAATTTAGTGAAATAAGCTCTTACTCCAATAGATCGCTCGTCCAAATTTTGTGGCATGGCATGTCTCATACGCTAGTGATGAAGATGGAATAGAAATGCCACGTATTAGAGACCTTAATATCTATTTCTGCTTCATATTTGTCGATGCAGTTGTCAACAAAGTGCCTATTAACACGAGATCGATGTTATATCCCCAAAATCCGGCAACCCAGACTCTACACATAGCTGCTGTGGCTTATAATAGAATATTTCTCGGAGAAGTAGTTGTTCCAGATTGGGACATGTTCTATGTATGATATGACATCCCTCTTGGATGCTATAGTACTGTCTAATGCTCCAATATCTACAATATTTATCGACTCTTTTTACATCTCAGAGCCTCCATGATGCAGCTGAGTTCCACGCTTCGCTCGAGCAGTGGGAGGATGGTCCTGTCTATGTTAGGTGTGCCAATGTTCTCTTGTAGAGAAGATGTACGAGGCATCAAATCATTGCAAAGTCTCTGTTTAAGAGACAAAGTTGGCTCTTTCGTCATGCTTATTGAATATGTGTCTTTCGAAATGTATTTAGCAGGAAGCTTAGAAACCATCCATCATATCCTTGTTGGATGGAATGTGCATGGCTTTGTGACTCGATGACACCCCTGAGAACATCTTCATGTGTGCGCTAAAAGGTGGCATGCCCTTTAGGGTATGCATCAAAAGTCAGAAGCCCAATATTCTCATGTTCATGGAACTTAAAAGATTACAACTCTTGATGTTTGATGGTGATGCATATTTAACACTGCATGATCCATATGTTTTATAGGCTTTCTTATCATATTTCACCATTTATGCCAGTGATAAACTGGAAACCATGACTTCGAGTTACTTAAAAAGCTTGTGCTTCCTGATGGCTTGGTGCTTAGAGCAAAATACCCTGGCAGACCATCTCGAGATTGCCTATTCATCGACCCAGTTATGGATGGAAAAAGGTATCTTGACATTTTCAGTAGTAAGACGGGGCTCATTCTCCATTCATTTTCCAGCAGCTTGATTCCTCTAAGTCTGTTTTGCAGTCTTCTGAAGATTTGGAACTTGAACAACTGTACCGGTGTTCTTGGCATTTTCAATTGCCAAGGAGCAGGAAGCTGGCCTTGCACGGACAAGAAAGTCATTGAGGATGCTACTCCAGAGATATCTGCATCAGTTTCTCCATCTGATGTAGAGTATTTGGAAGAGGTTTCTGGGGATTCCTGGACCGGAGATTGTGTGATCTTTTCCTCCAAGACTGGTATGTTATGACTTCTTTTCTTCCTGTCTTATATGCAGTAAGAATAGCACGAATACAGTGATTGGCAACGTCCGATTGCTCATGTCTTGGCCTTATATCAACGTGAACAGGCTCTGTACGTCGATTGTCCGTGGAAGAGTCGATGAATGTCACCTTGAAGGTTTTAGAGTGCGAGGTCTTAACCATTTCTCCTATTAAGGTATCTATAGTTGCACCCAGTTATAATATTTTGGGGGGATCCTTCCGAATATGCACACTCTAAGGTGTAGTCTGGTTATCCAGGTTCACAATCAGAAGGTTCAGTTTGCTCCAATCGGATTGATAGACATGTACAATTCAGGTGGAGCCATTAAAGCAGTTGATAATCGCAGCAAATCTTCCGTTTCTGGAATACACATCAAAGGGAGAGGACCGGGCACATTTGGAACATATTCCAGCACAAGACCCAAATCTTGCACTTTGAACTCGGAGGAGCGAGAGTTCAAATACGGAGAAGACAAGTTACTGAAAATAAGAATTCCCGCGAGATCTAGCTCTTGGGACATTGTCATCTCTTATTGAGGCAAATTCCTTTTGGTCTCGCGGTCTCAGAAAGCCTCGGAAGTACAGTATCACAGATTCACATCCCCCTCCGGCTAGGATACAGATTCGTGCCAACAGGAAGAGAATTCGGCATAGATGACTGGAATGCTATGCAGTAGACGGATTGTGTTGCGGTGGATCAGAAGAAAGTAGATATTGCATATGATGAGGCAGCCTATACGGAATTTACCTGCTCATGGAATGGCAATGTCCATAGTGAGCTCATATGGTGCTATTTTTTTTTTTTCGTTAAGATCATATTAATTTAGTCATTTACAGTTAATCTCAAGATGTAATTATTTGTAGAGGCCCCCTATTTATTGACTGATGATTGCAGGACTGGATTCTATCATCTTTATCCATTACTTGTAGTTGATTTTTTTTTTTTCCTTTGCCATTTAAATTTATAGTTTGATGCTATCAAAAGCTAAGCGTGACGTCCTAGGCTGGTCACGTTCACTATGGAATGATCATAATAAAATTTGAGACAACCACGCAAGCAAATTATTAAGACACAGCAATTTTATTAAGCAAGGATCGACAAAGATCAATTGAAGTTTAAGTACAACCACGGAGATACATCGGGAGGGTCTCAAAAAGGAGCCTACCGCCTTTACCCGGTACATATAAAGCGTGCGCATATCAAAAGCTCCCCAACTAAAGTCAGACGATCTATACAGCAAAAGTGTCAGTCAATACATTCGCTATCTACATAGGCCTATACTAGTAGTCCTAGTGCCCCACTATACTGAACCGCCTCAAGACACGTAGTCGAACAGGGGAGGGCCAATAAATCCCAGATTGTCCTCCAGACGACTGTAGATGGCCACAAGACGATGTGGGACCACTCCCACATCAAACCCTCCGTTGACCCAAAATATGCAGATGACCCACACAAACTCCAAATCCGGTACTCTTGGCACGGTAAATGATGAGACTTCCCCGGACAATTGGATAGGTAGATCGTAAGAAATAGTGGGAGGATTGGCCATACTCACTTACCTAAAAAAATGTCAACAAAAAGGAGTGAGATAGACTCATCAAATCGAATATCTAATTCACCGACTAATTTATCCAATGAGGTGAACGAATAATAAGAAGGCAGTTAGACATCTGGATTCTAAGTAGCCAAGGATCGTAACCCACTAGCTAACATGCTATAGACAGTGACATGGAAACATGACATGCGATGAATATGACATGAAAGTGTGCATATGAACGTGTCGACTGTAACTATCATGATCTTGGAGCAATGGCCATGTAATTATAGCGTAGTATTGCACCCTCTCAGAGATCGGTCCAATCACACAGCAAGGCCACCTAGACACACAACTTGGTCTTCCCATAAATTCCGTGGGCCAATTCATCCTGGCGTAATGCCCTTCTTTTCTGCAAATCTTTATTCATTCCAACTTTGGACGTATGAAAACGAAGATTGTGATCACAGTTAATGCATGACATGCCATGCCAAGTTCCACAATAAATTTTACTTTATCATCACAAGGTAACATAACATACATCAACCGCAAACGGAATTGGTTTTCTAACATATCAAGTCTAATACGCAGGTTACTTAACCATTAGCTATCTCTCTCTTTTTTTTTTCCTTTTTCCTTTTATTTACTCCTCCAAAATAGTAAACCCGCCATTCTCCCATTTAATTCCATAAGCCACATTTCGGCAGCTTACTCTTCCTAAACCATGACCACTCCTTGTCTTCTTGGTTACCTTACTCAGCACTCACCCCAAAATTCTTCTTCATCCATTCTGTACTCTGCCACCAGCGTTCGTTTCATTCAAAGGAAGCACAGCAAAGTTGTAGCGGCACCTAGAAGGAAGACAATGCAGTCCCAATTTCCCACTAGCACCAACAAGTATAAAAACCAGTACAACGGTAGCGTCTTATCACCCAGCAAAGGAGCCTTAGGAGACCTTAAACAGAGCCTATTTCCAGCGAAGTTCTCCTGTTCACCGGTTCAAGCATTTTGAACAGGGAAGTCAGGATTCTCGAGAAAACAAAGAGGTTCTTTTTATCCCACCTAATCATCCCATCCACCTGGTCATATGGACCTGATTGCTCTGCCGCCCAAAACCAAGCTGGGTTCCAAAGAAAGGCGTGGAGATCGGGTGCTTCATGGGCGTGCAGCTGAGCCGATTCCGTGCAGGCCCAGCCCCCTTTGCACAGTCGTGTTGGATTAAACCAAAGTCCCGTCGTGGCCCGGGGCCTTGACAGTGGGCCGGGTCCCATTTATTGCATCGCGGTCGCCATTTCCTTTTGCCTCGGCACTAATTTAAGGACTTTTAATTCAAATCACCCGCTACTTCATTCCATATAAGACAGCTTTCTAATCTATTTCTTCTAATCCTTAATTATTTAGAAATAATTAAAAAGGGGCGTTACAGTAAGTAGCACCGACACCGACATCGACACAACACGACATGTCAACAAGTTATTTCTCAAATAAGAGAGAATTTCGACACATTGGGACACATTGTATATTAAATACATATTTTTATATATACATGATAAAATATTGGCGGAGAGTTTCTTCTTATTGTTTTCTTAGGGATTCACGCTAACATTTTTTTTGAAGCTGATTGGGTATATTGATTTTGAAATGGCTGAGTATATGATTAAAGTATATTATATATATATATATATATATATATATATATTATAGATTTACCTTTTGACCTCTAATTTATTGAAAATGTTTAAAACTTTACCCCGTTCGTGTCGGAATGGTGTGTCGGGATGTTGAACTAGCGTTTCGCTGGTGTGTCCAAAGCACAACCACTTGTCGGATGTCTGACACCGGTTGATCACGTGTCGGTTGCCTATCAAACACATGTCAGACACTAACACGTATCCGACACGACATGGAGGTTCTTTAACCATGCTTCCTAGATCAAAAGACAAGTATAAGGGATCACTTTGCCAATTATGGAAAATGAAAAGGGATAATTTCCCCTATGGGCGTATGGGAGCACTTCTGCTCTAAAAATCAAATTCTAATTAAAATTTTATTTTTTTACTTTTGGAGAGAAGTGGATTTTTTTTTTACTTATTCAAGTGGCTCCAAAGCTATTTCTGGAGTAAAAAAAATGCTCTAGAAGTGAACTTATGTTGTAGAAGCACTTTTGAAGCAAAGATTTTACTCCAAAAGTATTGTCATGTGTGCCCAAACTTCCGATAGATTTCTCCTTTTGTAGATCAAATTTTGAATAGCCTCGTGCAATAAATTTCATGCCCACATGCTCAAAATGAATCATGTATGTTAAGATATATTGCTAGCCTAACATGCGGCAATTCATACATCCTTATCCTAAAGTTCGGAAAAATTTCTTCTTTTGATCCTTTGGTTTTTATCTCGTCCCTTTGGTAGAAGAATATTAGAAGTGTCATAGTTTGTGCACTACACTCACTTTGGTGCCAAAATTTTTCTCCAGCTCACTTTAGTGTTAAATCAAAGAAAAACAATCATTTAAATGCCAACGACGAAAGATTCCGGCCAAAAAATATACCTAATATTTATAATTAAAAATAGTCCACGCAGTAATTTCTTTATAAAATTTTCAGTCCGCGTGGAAATTTTTTTC
Source organism: Psidium friedrichsthalianum (assembly GCA_019149425.1). NCBI lineage: Eukaryota > Viridiplantae > Streptophyta > Magnoliopsida > Myrtales > Myrtaceae > Psidium > Psidium friedrichsthalianum. The sequence continues at coordinate 6,878 of JAGVVM010002657.1, forward strand.
AAAAAAATCATTCTGAAGCTTAAAAATAAGCCCAAACACTAGAAAACAAAAAGTTAAGGAAAAGGGGGATTGCCAAGGGCTTGCACAGCCCTCGTCATTGCTAGTGATGAGTAGGGGCTAGTCGACGGGTGTTGTCGGCGAGGGCTGTGGAAGGCCTCACCGCTGCAACCTCCTTTTCTTTTCTTTTTAACTTTTTTTATATTTGTAGCTTATTTTTTAAAATTTTTTAAATTTTAAATATTTTCTAAATTTTTTTTATTGCTGATAGGATCATCTAGCAAGTCAAGTAAGATTAGGTGTTAATAAAAAAATTGCCATCTAAGATTTTTGACGAGGCTCACCACAGTTGATACTCAAATAATCGTGTTTCAGAAAAATTGGAACTTAGGTAATCCAAAAAAAAAAATTATGGCACTAAAGTGAGCACCGTATACAAACTTTAACACTTTCTATGTCATTCTGCCCTTCCCTTCTAATACAGTGTTCTTACTTTAGTCAAAATGCTCAATGAATATTTGTACATATCGTTCTATACATGCTGGTGAACATATGAATATCGTGAGATGTGCTATGTTTGTAAGGAATTATTTTTATAAACTTTGTTTATGTATTATTTTGTAGAAAATGCATGATTTGAGAAATATTTTCCTAGAAATGATCACTTATATCTCTTAAAATAGTTAATCACTTGTAGTACCCCGAAAACCTCCACCTGCTTACAAAAGGATTTATAGTAAGTAAAAATTATCAAAGGATTATTTGAATCCGAAATTATTTTTGGGAACACTATGTGTTCAAATCTGATTAAATATATGTGAAATCAGGACAACAAGACAAAATGGGACTGACGACTGCACGTGGGGTTTACGTGTCAACACGTGGTAGACCTCAAGACCACGTGTCCACACGTGGCAAGTGGCGATGAGGCGAAAGCACCACTGGTGCTATGTGCCACTAAATGGTAACACGTGACAGCCACGCGGCGCAGGGTACGGCCTGGTGAGATCCAAACTCCATAGGACTCAAACATCGTTTTTTTATGATAGGTATGTTATCCCAACCCTCAGAGCCCTCGCATCATTGGTCAAAGGACTGCCTTTTAGCCACAAGAAACTCAAGTGGAGAGAACTGGGGAATTGAATCCGTTAAAACACAAGAGGAAATGGAAGAATTAGAAAGAATCCTGAAGTTTCAGACTTCTGAGAACCTAAAGGTCCTCATGGTAAAAGAGAAGGTATTTAAGGGAAAACACTCATATTGAAACAAAGAGAGATTCAGAGATATTTTCTTCTCCTCCCCCTCCAACATACAGACTCATCCTTATATAGGACTTGGACAGACCTCAAACCAAACACTACAGATGGCGACAGAATTATTGGCACACATGTGCTACAGTAAGAAACAGTAGAAAATGCTACAGTAACACTGCTACAGTAACAAACATATTATGGCCTTTATCACAGCAGTCAGTGGGGTCCTCCGCCGAATCCTTCTTCTGTATTTCCATATCTTCATCATTAGAAGGAGTGCGGGGGATGTTCCATGGTTACGTAAAACGCGGGCTGGGACTGCGGGAGCGCTCACGGGTGACTGATTGTGTTTGTCTTTAAGCTTCAGGTGTGTTGTTGAAATTCAATAAATAATGGCGTCTACTGGAGCTTTCTGGCTGGTAGTAAGAGGACCGTGAATCTTGGGAATCCAATGCATATGGGTCCTGGGACTCCTAGAAATCTAGTGCATGTGGGTCATGAGGCTACGTGGGGTCAATGAGTGGGGGGGTTTCTGGTCCTAGTGATACTGGCGGTGTCGGCAATACATTTACTAGATCTAGATCCTAAGGCAAGGGAATTGATGCATCATGTGGCCATATTGCAGGGGGAATGAGACCGTTCTTTTGACAGAGTAGTTGCTGAAGTTCTCTGTACTGAAAGGGGAGAGACTTGACTGGGGCATGCCAGTTTGCAAAAATATCTGCTATTTCATGGTTAGTTTGGGGTTTGAAGGTGGAAAGACCTTGAGGGTGTGGGGAATCTGCTATATCTTCAGTAAGACTAATGAAAATCCAGGGGGGATGGAGAAAGATGGTGGTGTTTCGTTCTGGGGAGGCAGTAATAATGCGGTTGGCTTCGATGAACGAGTATTTCCACTGGGGAGTTTCTGAAACCAAGCAAGGAAGAATAGGAAATTCTTCTGGTCTGTAGGTAGTGCATGGTGATCACGAAGGGCATTATGGAAGAACTGGTATCCTTATTCGGTGGGTATCTCGATGGCTATGGTATCGAGATGTACAAGTGTCCATAGATACCAGATGAGTTCTTGAGGGAAGATGTTGCCGAAAGTCCAACGGAAGGGGAAAGTAAAGGGGTGCTAAGTATTTAAGTTTGAGAGAAAGTCAAGAGGACCATACCTGTTAAAAATACATTCTTGGTACTGCTGGAGGAGATTGAGCATGGAGTGTCTGCTGAACCTGTTGCTGCGAATGAGATCAGGTATCTCAGGGGGATACTGGTACGTAGGCCACTGTGGATGGATGTCCTAGGTAGTATACCAAGTATTCATTTGTTCGGGTGCTAGACGAGAGTGATTTCTCTTTACATACATGTTTATGGATTCCTGTCTGGGACGAGAGAAATAATCTGTAAGAGTGTTGGAGTGTCTTGGAAGATGCTTGATATCAAAGGAGTACTTTGAAAACCATTCAACCCATCGGAGTAGCTGTGGATGGAGAATCTATTCTATTTGAACTTAAGCATCTGAGAAAAATGACATATCCATTTCGACTAAAAGTGAACTCCAATGAGATGGAATTCAAACTTTTAATGCCATGTTTAACTGCAAATACCTCTTTCAACGTAGAATGGTAGTGCAATTCAGATGGGGAAAAGCGTCCACTTGCGTAACCATATACGGAGCGATTACCATTAATGTCTTCAATAAAAATTACTGCCCAATACTTATCACTTGCATCAGTCTGCAAGATAAGTTGTCCGGTGGACGAGATCTTTAGAGGGGAAAGATCCTTGAGTGTATGCTTGAATAATCGAATGGTGGCAGTTTGTTTTGGTCCCCAAGGTAAGGCATCTTTCTTAAGCATCCTTTGCAGAGGGTAAAGGTGCTTTGCAATGTTGGAAACGAAATCCAGAGAAAGTTAACAATGCCTAGAAAGGCCTTAATTTCTTTGTGGGAGAGATTAGAATCAGGGACCTTTGAAGTTCATCAGCAATACGAGGACCAAGACAGTAGGTCCCTTGTTTGAGATACATGCCAAGGAAATCGATTTCTTTTTGTGCTAAGAGTATTTTCTTTTGAGAAAGCATAATGTCGTATTTATGCGCAATGTCAACAAACTGAGAACGGAGTAAATAATGGGATTTTTCATCAGGGCTATACAGAAGCATATCGTCTATATAGATTTGTGCACGAGAGAGAAAAGGTTGAAAGATTTTACACATAGCTTTTTGAAACAAAGATGGGGCAGTTTTGAAACCAAAAGGAAGGACTTTCCACTGATAGTGGTGATTTGGAATGCAAAACGCTGTTTTGTATCGATTAGCAGAATGAATCTCTATTTGCCAAAAACCTGCTTTGAGATCAAATTTCGAAAAGATCTGTACTTTAGCCAGGCTGATAAAAAGGGAGCTTTGTGAGGCAAAGGGAACTTGTCATCTTTCAAAAATTAGTTCAAAGGCTGATAATTAATCACCAATCGTGGCTTATAACGGGAGCGTTCTGCTCTTTTATTGACATAGAATGCTTCACAAGCTCAGTAGGACACTGCTAGCTCGATGAGATCTTGGGCTAGCAAATGAAAACATTCTGTCAAGGCTAATTTGAAATGCTCTAGGTTCATGCCTAAATGGGATGCTTTACCTGGAATAGTGGGGGCAGAAGGAATGTAATGAAGACGGATAAAGAAGTCTGGGTTTGTCCACAGAGGGTTTTCATAAGTTTCAATAAAATGGGCATGAGAATCTACACATGAGGCAATCAACTTCTGGGTGATAGGCTCAAGAGTAGTGGGAGATATGGTGAATAATCTTTGGGTGTCCACAAACCCGATGAGTGTAGATTTGGCTTTAAGGCCATGAGGTAGTATATGGCGGATCTGAACTGAGTGAGGTGTGGCTCCTAAAGGTCAAGTGGAAGAACCTTAGTATCCATCATGGAGGTAGATGCTCCTGTGTCTACCAATACAATGAGTGTGACTGGCGAAAGGAAGGGAGTATGGTAGATGTAGGCTGGTACATAAGGATGGAACTCTGGAATGTGACTGGAAACATGGTAGGAGATGGGGAAGTAGGTGAGAGCATGTTCTTCTTCTGAATCAGATTCAGAGTCATACTCGATGGTTTAGAGAGCAAAGATGGTATTTGTTGTGGGCTCATCGTTAAAGGAGAGAATGGATTCAACATCATCTTCATCAAAGTTGAAGCCTATTGCCCTTTACAGCTCCTGTATCATGTGCTGCGGTTTGAACTTTGCTTTGGGACACTTTTTGCAAAGTAGCCTTTCTTGTTACAAATGAAGCAACAATCAGACTTCTGTTTCCTGCCAGTGGGGTGACGATGCTTTTTTCAGAGAAACTTCCAGGTTTGGTTTTTGGCCGTTTGAATGCAAAGGAAGATTTCTAAATATGCTTTTTCTTTCTGGGTTGGCAACTGGAATTAGAGCAGTGCTTGAGACACTTAATGGACCATTCTGGATGGTCATAGGATTTGATAGGAGTGCTCTTGTGGAGATAGCTTTGTAACATCTTATGTCTTTGACAAAGCTCATCAATAGACATAAGGATGGCTTGGTGGAGTTCACCAAAAGTGGCTTGGTTAACAGATTTGCTTTTGGACTGAAGATGTTTTTCTAAGATGTCTCGAATCTCAGGTGGAATGGAGGCATGAAAACACTCTTAAAATTCCAATCTGCAGCAAAGTCATAAAAGAGCTTGTGCATAATCTGGAAATAACGATTTAAATCTTTCTTTTCCAACGAGCAACATTTACGATGGAAAAACTCATGTCTTTTAACCTGGAGGGTTTCGTCGATGTGACCAATGAAGAACTGGTGAAGTATTTGAATGGCATTATCTACCGAACCAATAAGGAATGCAATTTGGTTTTGTTCTCCTAAGAGAAGCCACCAATGCTTTAGCGAACCAATAAATCGGCTGGTAAATTCAAGCAAGATGCCATGGAAATCTGTAGTTGTCTAAAGTTTGGCTGTGATCCAAGAATGAAATTCTTGTAGACGGTATGGCCATTTATGGACTGAACAATCATCTAGGGAAAAGAACCTAGAAATTGTGGAGTTAGAAACCTGAGGTTTGATATCAACAAATTCAGGAATGTCGATATCGTCACCTGGAGATGGATCAGCCATTAAGATTGGATGTGGAAAAATCGGAGGTGAATATGCAGATGCATCAAGGATGAATGGAATAGAGAAAGATGTGGAATCTAATGAATCGATAGATGCAGAATGAGGTATGTCCGACGGATCCGAAATGAAAACTAGGAAACATGATGGCGTAGGGACAGAAGGTATAAGAGTGGGAACGGTGTCAAGAGACATGGGCTGATGCTACCCATCAAAAGCATTTGGATCTGCTTGAGTCCGAAGAAAGGAGGTGAGTAGATTTGTGATCATATTCTGTGTAGGTGGGATAGATTCTGAGGATGAAGCAGAAGATGGGACAGAAGATTCCATCTGAGTGGCTGCAGCAGCTTGCTTTTGAGCATGTCGAAGCCGTCCAGCTTCTTTGCGCTGCTGGTGTTCTTCTTTTCTCTACTTTTGCAACATTGCTTCTTAAGACATAACCTTAAGACTTGCATAGTCTATGGAGGGCATAATACCTGTGAAGGAAGTTGGTTGTAAAAAAGAGGTGGAAGTGGAAGAAGGTGTAAACAGATTGGGAGATGAAATCCAAAGAATGGATCTTGAGGGACTGGGGCTGATGCTTGGAAAAGTTGTCTTTCAAGACGAGCAATTCTGTTCTTGAGGGTGGATATCTTCAGGGTTTTATCTTCTAGGTAAGATCTTTGCACTCGTCCTTGGATTAGGTCATCCAGCTGAGTCTGAAATGCAGCAAGCATCTTCTGAATGGCCACAATATTAGCTTCGATTCTGGATAGAGCAACATTTTGCGCCAGGGAGTTTTCAATTTGCCAGTTAAGGGCTAGCTCAACCGAAGCTAGGGCCGGTCTTCTACCATCTGGTCCTATGGCGTTGAGTGTGGTAATCTTGGGTGCATGGAGATATTTGTAACTCATGTTAGAGAATTTCTGTGATGGGGGAAAGGTAATCGGAGATGATTGGGTAGCCTGTGTTCTCGGCAAAGGGGGAAATTCTTCAGGTTGAAACATGTATACTGGTAGAGAAGCTATGGTTTGGGTCAGGGGTTTTGTCTGAAAGGTTTATGCTGCTAGTCCACAAGAAGAATTTTTCTTAACCCATTTAAACAGGGGTTTATAGAAGGGAGAAACTGTTGGTTTATGCGGTTTCTGAAGGGGTGGAGGAGGAGACAGCAAGCAAGGTTCTAGGACTTTGGATGCTGCTTTAACTAGGTCATCATACTGGTAGAGGTGGCCATGGGCCGGTTCATTGCGAACCGGAACCGGCCCGTGTGGCACGGGTCGGTTCCGGGTTACTTATTTTGGGAACCGGCCCGAAACTGCGGTTCAGGGCCAGTCGGAACTGCCGGTTCAGGGCTGGTTCAGAACCGCCGGTTCCAAACCGACTCGGGCCCAAATGGCTATATTATAGCCGTTTGGTTGGTCAACCAAACGGCTGGCAGAACGGCTATATAGCCTTTCTTTTTTTTTAATTATTAAATAATTTTTTCTTTAATTTATTAAATAATCATAACTATTATAAATACCCATCTTCACCTTTCATTTTTCCTCACAATTTCTCTCAAATTCTCTCAAATTTGCTCAAATTCGCTCAAATTCACTCAATTTAGTTAGTTTTCTTCCGCTTAATTCTCTCAAAAAATGGCTAGTGGAAGAGGAAAGAGCCCGATGATTCCCGAAGAATCCAATTATTCCCATGATCCTCGTGAGTATACACATTAGGGATACGATGACGAAGATGATATTCCTAATGTCGAGCACATCCCAAAGTAAAAAAATCTACAACCAACTACCAATATCGAAGAAGCGTTAACAACAAAAGAAATGAGTCGAGGGGGTGCATCCATCATATGGCAACACTTCACCAAGCAACATCTAGAAGGAAACGACTACAACCTCACATGTAAGCATTGCAAAAAAATATACAGATTTACAAGTGGAAGCGACTATGGAACATATCAACGACATCTGGAGTCAAAGCATCCAACGGAATTCGGGATCGACAATAGGCAACAACAAATTCCCAAGTTTGTCGATTCTAACACTTTTCATTTATTTCGTTACGATAGAAATAATTATGAGCAAGAATTAGCTAAATTTGCTGCCATTGAACATTTATCGTTTAATTTTGGTGAAAATTTTGGTTTTAATACTTTTATACAAAATGCATGTACTCCATAAATAAAACCTGTTTCGAGAAATATGCTTAAACGCCAAATGTTTAAACTTTATAAAAAAGGAAAAGAAGATTTGAGAAATTTTTTTGCATTTTTCAATGGACGTGTGCATATAGGTAGCAATATTTGGAGTGATCCTTGGCAAACTCATTATTATATGGGTATTACATGTAATTGACGATGATTGGAATATTCAAAAAAGAATTATTGCATTTCGAGTTTTTGATGAAACGCATACGGCACATAATATTTATAGAATAATTAAGCAAGTTTTAGAAGAATATTTATTGGTTAATAAAATTTTTTCAATTTGTTTTGATAATGCCTTGTCAAATACTGCTTCAATTCGTGAGTTAGAAATGATTTGTAAACCCGCTTTTGGTGGAAATTTTTTTCACATTAGATATTCTTGCCATGTTTTAAATTTATGAGCACAAGATGGTTTACGAACTCTTGAAATTTCTCTCCATCCAATAAAAATAACAATTCAATATTTATGGAAACATCCCCAAGTTATGAGAGAGTGGGGTAGATTTTGTAAATAAAATGGAAGAAAACCAAAAAAATATCCAAGAGATGTTCCAAATCGTTGGAATTCTACATACGAGTTGCTTAATCAATCTTTTTCATATAAAGATTTATTATGTATATTTTTTGCGAATCATGTTTCTTAAAATAATTTATACCCACAAGAGTGGGATATTTGCAAAAAAAAAAATTTAGATTTGTTAAAAATTTTTAATAATGCAACTTATACTTTATTCGGTGTTTATTATCCTACTACACATTTATTTTTAACAGAGTGTGTAAATATTGCCGGTATTTTTGAAGAAAATGAAGACAATAATCAATTAGGTCCGACTATTATAGCAATGCGAACGAAATGGATGCAATATTATACCAAAATTCCTATTATCTATTTGGTTGCTTGTGTTTTGGATCCACGTACGAAAATGGATGGCTTACTTGATGAATTGAATTCATACTATGAGTGTTTACATTTGACTGAAACTGTGAATATTAGAGATATAGAAAAAGAAGTTAAAAATATAATAGTAGATTTGTATAATGATTTTTGTAATAAATATAATATAGTTGATGATAGTGGAACTTCTTCCCAAGTTAGTGACATGCAAGGCAAGCACCTAGGTAGAGGGACTAGAAATCTAATAAATAGGCAAAAAAGACAAAAGGGAATAATGAGAAATAATTCCGAAATAGAAATTTATTTAACTACTTTATTTGAGTTTCCTCAATCAGAAGGCATGGATTTCCAAATTCTCCAGTGGTGGAATAGTCATTCAACTCAATTTTCAGTACTAGCTCACATTGCAAAAGAGATTTTAGCAACCCCTTACTCAACAGTTGCGATTGAACAAGCATTTAGTGCTGAAGGTAATATTTTGGATGACCGATGTTCAAGATTATCTCCGAATTCGGTTGAGGCTCAAGCTTGTGTCGATGATTGGACAAAGGCTGCATATCGACAATAAGAGATGGATCGCAACAACGAATCCGAATTCTTCAATAACGAAGATACCACCGCCACGGGTACCACCATCACGGGTAGCGACGATTGACGATGAGATAAGTATGGGGTTATCAAAGGTAAAAGTACTACACGGGCTTTGATTCTTCTATCCCTAAGAAGATATGTAGGTACTTAATGATAATTCATTAAGTTCAAGCCCTTTCTTCCCTCTCATTTTTTTCCCCGATCCCCAAATTTGATTACAATTTGTATTTAAAAATTTATTATTTCATAATTTTATACTTTTATTTCATAATTCATTATTTAAAATTTTTTTATTTCATAAAATTTTATTTGAAAACCGGTTTGAACCGGACAGAACCGCCGGTTCCGGTTCCGAGCCGAAACCGGCGGTTCCGTCCGGTTCAAACCGGAATCGGAACCGGCCCTTAAACCGGCCCAAATTGCCGATTCATGAACTGGAATCGGAACCGCCTTAAAGGTTTCGGTTTCAGTTCATGATAGGTCACAAACCGAAACCGGCCCGATTCTGAACCGTGGCCACCTCTACATACTGGACCATGAATTGGGACCTTCCTCTATTTTGACCCAAAGGGCCTATAGTTGGATGTCCATCAAGATACTGTTGGAAAAATGGATCTTTCTTCTTGGGCTCCGTATCCTTGAAAGGTTTTGAGCAAGTTCAGAATTGACAGAAAGGATCTCATTAACAATGGCCAAAAGGGTCCTTGAACTTGTGTATGAGAGCACCAGTGGCCGAAAAAGGATTGTACAAAGTGTTTACAGTCCGACTCATCAGGTCGAACTGGATTTAAAAAACATGGAGTGAAACAAAGAATGATTGGGACCGGGGGAACCTCAAAGGGCTGAGTTGGTCCTTGTTGAACCTGACGGATACAGAGCCATCACGGAGTTTTTTAAACTTGGGTTTTGTGGCCTAAAGAGGTTGGGAAGTCTGATGCAACTTCTCATAGTTTATGATCTATGTATCAGGAAGGAGTTTGGCTAGTTGATCATTGGAGATCTGTCTTGGAACATGAATACAAGAGGTTTGATCTCTATCCACAGAGATGAATAGAGCATCTTCAGAGGCCAGAATGTTGAGGTCTATCGCATGATTTTGATCTCTATAAACTATTTGATAGTGAAGAATTGCAGCAATGGATCCTAGGAGCTGTGGGGCTCTAGAGATCTGGATCTATATTTAAAGGGCTGATAACAAATGGGGATATGATAATGCGATAGTGAAATTGGGGTACAGGGTGACAAAGACAATGCAAGCATATTGGTAATCCAAAAAACGGATGTCGAACAAGGCGACTCTGGCAACTATAGAGAGGCCCTTTCTGCCATGGAAGGACAAAGCAAGTCTAACAGCTCCAAAGTGGAGGTGTGTATACCATTGTTGGGTTCATTACTAAGGAAGTTCTCTGGGCAATGCTAGTGTGATAAACTGTTCTTGAAGAGTGACTAGGATGGGGTGCTAATCAAACTTAGAAGATTGCACATATTCTTTGGCAATCTTTGGAGTGTGTTTGATGAGCTATCAGATGGATCTGATAGGGGAGAAAGAGGATGGTTTAGTGAAAGCAGAATATGGATTGATAAGAGAGAGGTTGATTTCTGAGATCTTGTTTTCTTCCTAGTAAGAAACCTCATGGATAGTCTAACTTGGAAGATGAAGAAGTGCGAAACTGAGTATCAACAGAGAGTGGGAGTGTGGTGTGTAGGGGAAGAACTGGATCTGCATGAGTTTCCATAGATGAGTGAGAACTCTTACCCTTCGGACATAGTTTCAGAGAAAATTGAAACTAGAGAATTTCTTACTAACAATTCCATACTCGCTCTGATACCATAACGATGCGCAGGGCATGGCCTGGTGAGATCCAAGCTCCACGGGATTCAAACACTGTTTTCTTATGACAAGTATGCTATCCCAACCCTCAAAGCCCTCGCGGCATTGGTCAAGAGACTGTCTTTTAGTCACAAGAAACTTAAGTGTAGAGAATTGGGGACTTGAATCTGTTAGAACACCAGAGAAAAATTGAAAAATTAGAAATAATCCTGAAATTTCAGACTTCTAAGAACCTAGTCACTATGAGGAGCTCCAGGCACTGATTCACCCTAAGCTAATTGAGAGTCTGTTTAATTCCTCTATAAATAGAACTTGACGTCAGTTGTTTCATTATTCATTTATCAGAACATTTTCTTCCTTTCTACTCTCAAATTCCATCATCACTCTATCTCACTATTATCAAGATCAAAATAAAGGATCAAGATGTGTTCGAGTAAGGATTTCACGCCTAATAGAAAAGACAAATCAAAATCATCCGTCTTATACTATTTTCTCGAGAAATTGAGACAAGTCGATTCCTAATCCCTATTATTAGCCTATCTATATTTTGTTATTATAGGCATTATGATATGTTTGTATGTTATTGTGATGACTTTGGTTGAGACGATGTGGTTGTGATGAATCATTGAAATGACTATAAATTTTTGTAAATAAAGTTAGATAGTTAACTTATTTGCAATTTAATTATTCCATGGATAGATTAATCATTCAGTTTAGGTATCTTCTTGCTGAATTTTATGCTCACTTCGTTGTTAAAATCATTTTTCAGTATATCAAGATGTCAGACTTTCCGAAAATTATGCCTCAACACCATTATGATTGCCCTCTCCAGACAACTAGATTAATAGAGGAATTCACTAAGATATATCTTAAGACATCAATACCTTATGCGTTACAAGGTAATTTGCTCCAAAGTTTATGTGGAAGAAGAGGGTCCACCCCCTCGAGTGGTTATATATGAATTCAAGGCAGTATATTGCTGTAGTTTTGGAGCATGGGTAAGACCTGTCGCCCACGAAGAGTTAGATTTAGATGACGAAGACGAAAGTATATGGGTAAATTCAGATCCAAGAAGACTGTAAATGGACCATAGATATCAAAGTAGATATTGCACCTATAAATCCATCTAGAGAGTTATATTTTGAGCTTTTGTAAATAACTATCTAAAATATGTAAATATGTATGTAAATACAAAAGGTGGTGCATTTGTTTGAAGAAATGGTGTGTCTTCTGATTAATTAAACCCTATTAAGTTCATATGCATGCCTACCTCTGTCTTTCCTCTCAGGCACTTATGTTTTGTATGGCCATTTTGTCTGATTTTCTATTTCAGTCTTTCGCACGCGTCATTATAACCCTAATAGATTAAAGGAGATAGCATAAGCGTAAGCCTTAAGATAAGGTAGCATATTGGGGCGCTATATTACATGGTATCAAAGCTAGGCTCATGGAGTAAGAAGGTGCACTAGAGGATGAAATGTTTGGTAGGCACATACGCATTGAAATTTACAAGTGCATGTATTTGTGATCGTCGAGGATTGGCAGGAGCTTATGCTACTTAGTCATTAGGTTATATTGATCACTGTTTAGGTTGATGATTATTATGGTTATCTGTGGATTTAGCAAGGTGATCAATAGATAGATTGGAGGGTAAGTTGCACTGACAATGGTTATTTAGGCTTGAATTTATGTTGGATGTTTGATGGTGTTAGATATTAATTGTCATCGAAAGGCCCTGGAGATGATAATATGCTAGGCATGGATTTGAGCCTATGATTTGAGGTTTAGCTTTGACTTTGGACAAAAAGCCAGTTAATTATGTTGATTCTGAATTGATAGCGACCAAGCAAGAGATTTGAAGTTTGAACATAGGCAATTGATCTTTGATGGTAAAGGTTACTTGACGGTTTTAGTTAAGTAACCTGTAGATCTATAAGTTAGAAATCGTACATGCATAGGACACGCACATGCATGAGCATATCATTGATTTATATTGAACTTGAATAACCATCAGCTTGGTATAGAATGAGCTATATAGATACCTACAAACTGTAGTGAGGCATAGTATGGGATGTACCGAACAGGACTCTCTTCATAAATGTATGACTTGGGGATGAACTGTAGTGACCCGAATTGTTGGCCGACTCAAGGAATGAACGCCAGGGCAGAGATAAGACCTATACAAAGGGTGGCTCTTTGCTGTCATCTTATTCAGTGTGGCGATGGGGCATGAATGAACTAAGCTGTACATGAAAGAGTGGTTCTAGATATTGTGCTAAGTTTGATTTTCATTCTCGATTTTGTATCGAAACGAATTCAAAAATCTATTTGATTTCCGAAAACCTAAAATATTTTTAAACTTTAGAACGTTCTCAATTTTGTATCAAAATGATTTCGAGTTTGAGTAGAAAAAAAAAACTTGAGTGGATTTATCAAAATCTAAAATTTTTATAGACTTGGGAACGTTCCTCATTTTGTTTTAAAATGATTTCAATTTCTGACTTGTTTTATGAAACAAAATAATTTTCGAAAGCTAAATTGCATTGTTTTTAATATTTAAATGGTTTACATACTAAATGCTTTTCTAAATTAAACTCAATTAAAATAGCAACTGCATAAAAATGGCATTGCATCGCGAATAATAGGAATATGTTGAGTGCATTGAGATGCAATTGGAAAAGAGATGCTAGAATGCCTAGAGTGAGTTGGTGAAATTCTGTTCTGTATTGTTGTTATTGATTGCTTTCGGTAAGTGGAAATGATGATGCTTTCGCAATAAGTCGAAGAGGATATATTTTTTTATGCCTCCAAGGGTGATTTCGAAGAAGATCCTATCTGTGCAAAGGATAGTTTGTGAAAATTTTAGACCGTAATCAATGGAACCATAGGCTTGGCATGTGAAATCAGCATCATGATTGCAGATGTGTGTTACGTCCTAAGTGTTGGACGATCTGCCAGATGAACTAGACATTGATAAGTCCATCTTTGACACCATTATTTGAAAATTATGAGAATGGCCTTGAGATATGAAACAAAATCGTACGTGGATCTTCCTCAAGGGCTATCCATACATTTCAATTGAAAATTAAAAACATACATCAAGAGGATTCACGGCTTACCTCCAAAAGTGCGCTTGAGCCGACTTGATTCTTTACATTCTTGAGCTCCACAATGTTGACACCTGATTTTCAACCACTTTTTCTCTTTTAAAATTAATAGAAAATTCATAAAAATTTATAAAATTGAAAAAATCAACTTTGGGGACCTTGGCCAACCCTAAAGAACCAATTTTGACCAAAAATGATTTTTCATATTTTTGTATTTTTCGGTATTTTTATTTTCGAAAATAATAGAAAATCAAGAAAAAATGAGAAAATTACAAAATCAACTTTGGAAGCCTTGGTCAACCCTAGGCGACCATTTTTGAACAAAAAATAATTTTTCATATTTTTCACATTTTTTAATATTTTTCAGAAATTAGGAAAATATTATAAAAATAAAAAAATGGCATTGAGGCCATAAAAATTGTGAATAAATAGTCAGTATTTTATTTTTTATTTTATCTTCATTTTGGCCAAAGAAAATCTTCAAAAATTAATTTTAAATCGTGAATTGCTTTGTTAATCCCATTTTTAGATTAATTATAAAACTATAGAAAATCATTTTAGCTCTATAATTCTCGATTTTTACATTTTGGAGTCGTGACATTGTCCTCCGATGGTTCAAATTTTTTTAAAAGGCATGATGGTGCACTTTCCGTAATTGAGTTCGATTTTCCGAATTCAATTATCATTTGAAGCGTTTCCCTGTGATGCATTGTCGCGTTCGTAGGACTTGCCGGTCGAAACATGCAGGATTTGATTTCGCAAGACATCCTTAAGAATTGACGTATTTGAGAAAAATGGGGGTTTTGAGCAAATTTTCTCCATTTTTATTTCAAAATGACATCATATTGGACTTTTATTTTGTTTATCTTATTTTATTTTATTTTATTTGGGGGGGAGGGGAGATTTATTTTTATATCTTAGTGATCTTAGATTATGTTAATCGAGTGGAGTCCTGCTATGTTTCGAGGCGAGGCAATATTTTAAGAAGAAAAAGCATGTTATGGGTAGATCGTGCGAGGACGCCTACTTGACTTCAAGTCGTTTGACCGATCAAGGCTATGAATTGTTTATTGATTTAAAGGTGAAAAGCATTCTGGTTGGAGCGAAATGAAGTCAGGAAACTCTCTTTTTATTAAGATCCCGGGAGGAGTTGTGCGCGATACGCCGCCAGGAGATCGGGTCAAGAAAAATTCAGGAAATTGGTGATGATGATGTCAAGCATCCATCTTCTTACATGCGATGGCCTTATAAATAGGCTGATCAAAAGATGCAGAAAAATAAGAAGATTCGGGGTCACTGAGTTTGCTGTATATTGTGCAATATTCGATTGCGCCAGGAGATATGTTATAAACGGGTCAGATGAGCCACTTGTAAGTCGGGTCAATGGAACTGCATATTGCCTGGCAGGTTGTCGGGGCATGAAGGTGACGTGACTGACTTGACTTTCTAAGGAAGCCATACCAGAGCGGTCACTGCCATTGCTTTTAGTCCAAAACCTGCTTTTGTATACCCTACTGTCATCGTCGGATGATGGAATATACAGGTTATGGGATGCTAGAAATTCCCAATTTCGTCCAAGGAGATTTTGTTCCAAATGCAGCTGGAAGGAATGCGCTGCAATGTCAAACGCTGTGACCAAAATCATCAAATATGCTGTTGCGCTTTCAACGCTAATCGAGCTGTATTTGTTATTGGGAGTTCAGATAATCTTGCAAGGGTCTGGGATACTTTTAAGCGCGACAAAAGATGAATCTGACCAGCCAAATTATGAGATTGACGTGTTATCTGGCCATAAAAAGGATGTGAATGATGTGAAAAGAAAAGAAAAGGAGGGGCAAAAGGAGGTTGTCGGCCAACTAAGAGGGAATGGAGGAGGTCATGGCACCTGCAAAGTTTTGGGGACATAAACCTTTATACTCCAGAATGTCCAAAAGCATGATTTGCTTTGGACGATGGTGCTATTTCGCCAGTGGAGAGAATGAGCATTAAAAAAATGGTGAATGCTTTCGGTTAAAAAGGAGAAGACATCATTATTGAAAGCGGAGATAACGATGAGGAAAGGGACCGAAAGCAAGAAAGGGGGCGAAAAAAGGAAATCTGGTAGAGAGAGGCATCTCCACTTGAACGCACTCAAACTCCCTCAATCCACGAATCGCCAGCGACTCTTCGGCGGAAGCTGTGGATGCTGAGCTCGTCGTTCACACACCTTCTTACTTCCCACTTACCCCTCCCTCTCCATAACATCATGTGAAAATCGGGCAAAACTTGGTTGCGATGGCTTTTGCCGTCGCCGTCCTAGTTCTTTGGTTGGCATCGACTGTCTGTTCTGCTGGTTCCTCGGTGAGCTTTGCTCGAATGGTGCCGGTCGTGGATGCGGAGTACTTGAAGCAATTGAGGAGGCTCGCAGACTCTTCCGCGCCCTCATTTCGAGCAGGCGATTGCGCTCGCTTATTATGCTTCGCTTAGCGTCAGGATTCTCGCATCCTTTCCTCTCGTCTTGTTACGCTTTTCTTCGGCGAGTGGAGTTTCTTTGGAGGCTGGTGAGTTACGAAACGTGTTAGATCGCAAGTGATCCAGCGCATACACGGACTCTCAAAGTCTGTTGGTGCGAGATGTTATCGGATCTGCAGGTGGCACAACGCGGGAACTATGATGCCGAACAAAGACGGGAGGGCCTAGTGGCTCGATACCGAATGAATCCGAACTGAAACATGGCTTGAACAACGGATTAAAGATTGCTGTGGGTCTATGTGAAGAAGTCAAGGCTAGGTGTCCGAAATTTTCTACGTAGATCTTTCCCAGCTTGCCGGGGTTGTCACAGTTGAGGTTATAGGCGGCCTCTCCATCGACTTCATCCCTTGAAGAAAGGCGCATCTCACTTAAGGGAAGCATTCTATCGGATGGGCCTATTTGACAAGGATATGTAGCATGATCAGGAGGCCATACTTTGGTAGATATCTCTGAAGCCCTGAACCGCCTCATACAAGTTCTTCACGAGGGGCGAGAAGAAGGACGATGGGAATGTGGCCATGGTCCTGAAGATGGACATGCACTGCGAAGGTGCGATAAGAAAGTCCGTCGAGCCTGTCAGAAATTCGATGGCGTTGAAGATGTGAAAGTCGACCGTGGACCGGAAATAAACTAACGGTGACCGGGAAAGTCGACCCCGCGATGGACTAACTGCGAGGGTAAATCTAGGAGGAAAAGCCGTTTCAACCTTAGAAGATCTATTCCTTCAGGGTAATTCAAGCTTTGGGAGGTAAGCATTCTCTACTAGTTGCTAATGGAACTGATTCTTTTACTTTCTTTCGATGGGTATCACTGTTGGAAATATTGTGTGTTTGATGGGTGAATGAGAAATTGTTTCTCAAAGAGCATCCTTGAGTTGGAAGTGGGAAAACACTAGTCCCACATTGGAAAGAAGAAGGCCTTCAAGTGCTTTATATATGGTTACACTCCTTGTGGAGTGGTAACATAACAAGAAAGTGCTATGCCTCGCGCGCAGGCGCGGGGGGGGCAAATCTCGAGCCTCAACGAAGGTTCGACGAGGACCAGAAAAATGGGTCTCGCGACTAGCCCAATTTTGCATCATTGTCGCAACTTTCTTTTCCAAATGTTACGGATTTTGTAACGGCAAATGTTAATGGATGATTTGTAACGATGCTTAATGCGAGCTCAGAAGCAGAGTATGTTTCGGATGAGCTCAGAAGCAACGTTCAGATTCAGAAGCAGCTCTCGCAGGGTTTAGAACCAGCGTTCAGAAGCAGCTCGCGCAGGGTCAGAACCAGCGATCAGAAGCAGCTCGCGCAGGTTCATAACCACGTTCAGAAGCAGCTCGAGCGGGGTTCAGATCCAGCGTTCATAGCAGCTCGCACAGGTTCATAACCAGCGTTCAAGCAGCTCGACGGGATTCAGAAGCAGGTCGGCGACGCTCAGAAGCTGACCATTTGTAACGTTTTTTTTGAATGTCATTACATTATGGCAGTTACAAATGTCATGAGTAATCATCCATTATGCCAGAAACGGCAGAATTATCAACCGTTACACCGTACAATTAAGAACGGCAGATTTATTGTCGGTTATGCTACAACAGTTACAAACGGCAGATTTATTAATCAACGTAAACGTTACCCATAGATTCCGGAATAATCCCTCTACTCAATCTTATAAATAACTGGTTTTCTCATTCTTGAAAAAGTGCGCATTCAGATTCTGACTCAGTGCAAAAGGGCTTTGTTCTCCCACCCCCCCCCCCCCCAAAAAAAAAAAAACACCTCTGTTTTTGCTTTTATTTTCTGCTTATTCCCTGCATTGGTTTTTTCGATGTGGTTCAAACACCAGTTTTTCAGTTCTCCGAAAGCTCTGAGGTTCTGGCTCAGCTCCTAGCTGTTAAACGTTGTATCCTGGGAAGACAGACGTTCACGAAACCTCAAGCACCGAGTTGAGGGAACGAATCTGTTTTAAGGAAACTGTGTTGAACACAGGCCTCGTTTATAAAAATCAAGTGTCGATCTCACGCTCATTTAATTTCGTATTGGAAATCTGTTCCATTGCTTATTCCGTTCTACGTTCTTTTACAAGTGAATCTGAAA
>JAGVVM010002658.1:0-12500 GCA_019149425.1 Psidium friedrichsthalianum
CCCTAAGCTTTTCACATTTTTTTTTTTTTCCCCCCCCCCCCCCCCCTCTGTCTCCTTATCCGAGGAAGGGACATTCTGGAAGTTACTGAGCCCTGCTCACGAAGTATACAAAGTCCATAGAATGACACAAATATCGTTTTGGACCAAAGTTTAACTCGATGGTGAGGAGTTCGCGAGTACAATTGCAAGGGGACTGGTACAAATGAAAATGAAAGACAAGGTGCCACAAACAAACCAAACCAAAGTTTGACCTTGATGGTTATGCTTAGCGCCTAAGTCACCATTTCTTCAAAAATAACGAACCAATGCATTCTAAATAATCGTTTGAAGTTTTGACTCGAATGAAGAATAGTCTTGATTACGTTTTGATAATGCATCGGGAGTTTTGGACATTTTGTTGATGCATAATATCTGAGAATAAATAAAGATTAAACGACATTGACGACCGAGGAATCCGAAAGTTATAGTTAAAAAAAAAAAGTACGTGCAGTACAATAAATAAAGATTAAGGTAATAACAATTTTATTTGTTAATGTACTTCGAAGGAGGATTGCTTCTTTATGGATGGCTGGTGGTATTTTGTTATAAATATATGACTGGTTAGAGTAGTATTGCTCTTCACTAGTTTGTAATCCTAGTGCTACCAACAGTTGGCCACATTCCTTGGCCTTTCGAATTCTTGGATGCAGGTCTGTTCTTGAGCAATTATTGACGCCTAGATAATTAATTATATCGGTGCATTTCTTTAAATTTTATTTGTGCCAGGCATGCCTATGTTTTCTGCTTATTAGGGCTTGAAATCAACGATCCAATTAAAGTCGATAGGACGCTTTACTAGCTTCTTTCGATTATGGGGGATATACTCATGTCCTCCGCATTTTGCTGAAACTCCTTGACCTGTTTCTGGAGACTATTCGAGCTTTATTCGCCTTCCAATTTGTCAATCCGCCATGGAATTCAAGAAAGAAGATAATTTTGATGTTTTTTCTTTGGCACTCTTTAAAAACTTAGAATCCTGCAGAATTGCTTCTTGTTTGGCACTCAATTTATTGGTTGATGTTCTATCGGCCTTCTTATTTTTATTGAAACGTCTTCACGTGTTTACCGTGTGTCACTCCTTACGTGCCTTTATGATATGTTGCATTTTCTCCACATGATTTGCACAATGTAGTGCCGATATCTCACAAAGTTCAGAGGACCAGTGTTTATCCCAGGAAAAATGAATATCAAACCTGTGATGAAGATGTCTGTGCCCCCCCCACCCCCAGCCCCCCCCCCCCCCTTCACCCCCCCCCTCCCCCCGCCCCCCCCCCCCCCCCAACCCCCGCCCTCGGCTACCCAAGATTTTTTGAGGGCACCGGGCTTTCAACAGGTGGAAGATGGACCACGTCGTTGGACCGCGGAAGAAAAACCCGTCACAAGCTTGCGTTTTTGTTGAAAAAAAATATTCCATCCTTCTTTTTGAACCGTTTGGCTTACTGAGACAAAACGTGTTCTAATGTCGTAGGTCTTCTTGAATTCTCGATTTCCACTACTGCTGAGTCCCAACGATCGAGTTTTGAATCAACCATTTGATTTTGGAATTGTGTTTAACGAAATCGATGGCCAGCAACAAAAAATGGCTATGGGGTTGGCCTTCTAGGTATTCAAATCAAGGATAGATGTGGAGGGGGTTCAATTGAGATTTAAGCTTTTTGTGGGAGAAATCATATCGTGTGATTGAAGTTTCTCTTTATCCGTCGCCTCTTGTGATTGAGAAAGCTATCGGTTTTTTTTTAAAAGCGTCGGGTGTTATGAGAAAATTTTTAATCCGGGATCGAGTGAATTTGAGCCTTATTTGCTTTTGGAAATAGTCGTTAACCGAATCTCGTTGGATACATTTCAACGATGGCTTACTAAATCTTATTTGTTTTTGTAATCAAGTTTGCCCTAATAAAGGGAAAAAAAAAAAAAAAAAAGGAGAGAGACCTCTAACATACATCTCAGGGGCAGCACGGACTTTTGCGATGGTGGCAGGAGGCGTTACTGACCCTTTGCAGCTATGAATGACCGCAACCTTCGTTAAATTATGGAAAAAGAATTGACACGACGCCTTTACTTTTACCTTTTTCTTTAATCTTGTGACGTATATCTCGCTAGTTTGGTTTTTTTTTTATTTTTTTTTTGCTAGTGCTTAAATGCTACAATGTTAGTGTTCTTTTTCCGGCAAATGAGGTCCAAAAAAGTAATCGAAGTGGTTGCCAAAGGAAAAAAAAAAAAAAAAAAATCATAATTTTAGTTTATACTTGAGAGTCTGAATTTCAAACAAAAAGAAGTTTAAAGTTTTGTGTTATTCAAATGTTACCTACTATTGATATTTTGCCTAAATTGCTAAACAAATAAACAGTATTACTGACTCAAATGTAATTACTCCAGTTATTTAAAGAAAAAGAAAAAAATTTAAAAAAAGCAAGCAATTCATTATTTTCAAGGAGTGAAACTGTCCTGAATGGGGTGAGTAAATCGAACGAATGGACAGGACCGGTGGTTCGGTTCTCGATTCAAGAGGACGGCGGTCTGATTCATGATTTTGAAATTGAAATCGGTGGCTGGCGATTCGATTCTCGATTCCACAGCCTAGGAAGGACTAGTCGAAATTTATTTTCCTAGAGGCATTTCATGTTTGGCGATTTGGAAGGCCTTCTTCTCAAGCAATGGGGTTGACAGCTTAGTATGTCTCGAGTAATTTGCAGCACAAGATCCAACTATGGATTAATTACTAAATGCAGTTGCTTAGCCTGCTAGCTGCAGGTTATATGATGTTGAATACTGAGTTAACAAGTTTCTATTTTAGTCGCCTCCTTGATCTTATTACTTGAGAAAAACGGTACCTCTTTGGCATGTTTCTAGTCCAATGGAACCACCAAGAGTCCGATCTAATTCTCGAGACGTCGGTCCGGTTCCCAATTTCAAAAAATTGGAATCCGAAATCACTGGTCCACTTCCAGTTATTGAGGGAATGGACTGAATCGAGAATCGATCATCCTAGTCCTGAATGTTTCTCTAGTCAAAGATGTTGCAAGAAAAGTTCGCCATTAAGGGCAACTTTGAAATAGTAATGTCGGGTCAATTTGTTTGAAAAAAAAACTGTTTGGAGAATCGACTTTCTAGATGACAAAAATTAATTGATCGATGAAAATCTTATTCATATCATGAAAACAACAAACTTAAATTTGGGGAGAACGAATTCCCTTTCTGATAAGAAAGAAATCACTTTTTCTCATCAAATCATTGAAAAATAATTATTTGAAGTGATTTTCATAAAAAAAAATTTTTTCTATCATGAAGTTTTTATGATAACAAACGCACCCTTCGTCTCAATCAAATTATGTCGTGTTTGACAGTCGACGCTAGATTTTCTGCTTTACGCCTAATCAAAGGGTGAAATGACAAAGAGGCCAACGCCCTCGAGCTAATTACTTGGCTAGCGTGAAGGACCCACGTTGCTGGTTTTGCCCAACAGGATTGTGGATGATTGCCGATCGCAAGTCAAAAGAGCCTTATCCCCTTTGGAATCATTCGCAGCTCCTATTTGTCGAATTGGGAAACTCTCCTAATCGATTACAACATAAGAAAGCATCTTTTACCAGTCATTTCCATCAATATTAAAGAGCCACTACGATGGTGAAAGCCAATCCACCCCTCATCGGCGTGAGACTTTGATCTCCACTTGCTTGCAAAACAAAACAAAAAAAAACAAAATGCATCATGATTGGTTTTCTAGAGAAGGATGAATTGGTGGGATGATGTGCATGTATGAATTCATTGACCATGGTAATTCATGTTAACCATTAGGGTTCGTATTCATGATTAGTAGAGCTGTCAAAATATGTCGTAAACTCTTATCTTAACCCACATTATTAAATAATCATGCATGGTTCGCCTTGAACTCAAAATATCATAAATGAGTTTGAAAAGTAAAGCCCAGAAAAAGATGGGTATTAGTGGGTTAGCTAGTAGCTTACTTCAACCCAAATTATACATGGAGCTGGTCCATAAAGCCGCACACTCTTTTTCATTGGTGAGTTACAAAGCCGGTCATTCTTCAAAGGTAACAATTAAGGAGAAAAATTACTAAATATAGATCCTAGGTAGGGTCGGTATGGGTTGTTTACTGGTCGGATCGAATATTAGTCACTTTATATTATGTGTAAATGGATTAAAATGGATTGAATTAGTCAATTTGGGTTGGACCATTTTCGATCCGATCCACCCTTTTTGATGAGCCTAGCGGTTAGTACATTTTATGTTAATGGTACTCGTGAGCTTCACCAGATCATGTCAAACGGTTGAGCTTATTGGCTATCCTAAACTGGGATCCGATAAGACTAAGGATGAAGTTCTGGTCAAAGAAGCAACTGATAAGCCTAGTTAATCAGCCTGTCGAAAAAATTTAAATGGATCGATCAAGATAATATCTCTCTAGCGACACCAGACCAATTAGGAATACAATAAATTTACTTTTTCAAGAGGTAGGTTGGCTTTTCTAAGGATGATCATCCAAGGAATTGATACTAAAAAAGAAAGTGATCACAAAAGATTCCATAGCGTACACCATATAATTAAAAAATATTGGGCTATGGGGTCCCTTCCTAAAGTCAAAATTATATATTAAATCTTCTTGCTTTTGCAGAGTATAGTAGAGACAAATTGCTTGCCCATCACGAATTACTTGCTGGTTGTAGAGAAATGTTGGACCAGCTGAACGGGGTCCGTATTAAGTTCTCTCCCCGCGAAGTAAACTCTTGTGCGGACTAGTGAGCTAAGGCTCACGGATTACGTTTTCTTTCCTTGAATTGGTTGTCTATGCCCCCTCCATCTTCAAGATCTATTGTGTTTTGACGTCACTTGTGTTGTTTCTCAGACTTTGTTAAGTGAATGAAAGTCTTGTCTTTGACCAAATTCATGCATGCAAAGGCAAAATACTGTTCAAATTCACATGCATAAGTGCCAAAAATAACCTAATTACCCGGAGCTTGAAATCCGTACACCGACTTTGGATTTTAGCAAATTTTTTTTTAATGTTGCTTTGTCTTAACATGAGGGTTGGACAAACAAGTTCATGCATAATTGCAATTTTCTTCGACTAAATTATTAATTAATTAATTGTTTGTCTTGTTAATCGCTTCTTGGACAACCAGCATAATGCCGTGCAATGCAATATTCGCAATATCCATGAAAATTAGGTCAGATATCATTCTCGTTAAAAGGTGCATGCAACATTATTGGATTGCAATAGAATTTCTTTCCCACTTTCAGCCCGATTACTTTCGATGGCTCACGAGCTACTCTAGTTCGACTAGGGATTAGTTGTTCAATTATTTTCGAGTTTGAGTAGCTTGGATACTGATCGAGTCGGGCTCGGATTCGACAATGTCAGACTCGAGTAACCGTGCGTCTAATCAAGCAATTATGCTTTCTACATGCTTTAGTTATGATAGTTTATAAGTGTGAATTAATCAACAAAAAGTTATTGATGTTTTAACTGTAATTCGTTTCCTAAATTCGACCTTAGAGTGTGAGCTCAAATTGAGTTGAGTGAGCTCGTGCTTAATGAGAACCTATTCGCGTCGAGTTTGAGCTTTGATAGTCACGCTCCACGGAGCTCAAGTCAAGTATGGAGGCCTGGATATTCGAGTTGAATCAGCTTGATATTAAATTATGTCGACTCCGATTACACTCTTATATGTGATTCATATGTGATTCCTGTTGGGTGGTCTTGGGCATCTTGAGCATCCCTCATCCCAAAAGTTAGCTTAAAGGATGAAGCTTTCTGTCGTACTTATAGATCGATCGCCAACCTCTTCTATAATTGATGTGAGATAATCCTGGGTGACCTTTATCTCTTCTGTATGACTGTTGGGTCCAGACTTGTTAGTAACCCGAGCTCTGATACGATGTTAAGTGGTCTTGAGACCCTCTCATTTCAAAAGCTAACTCAAAAGTGAGACTTTCTCTCATATTTGAAAACTGACCACCAGCCCTTTTCATAATCGACGCGGGGATAACCCCAGTAATTCCTACAAGAACTTTTCCTATACGAAACATACACTAAACAACTCCGTCAAACGTCCTTTGTAAAAGCATGTCCGGTAAGTTCACGTGCATTAGGACCATGTCGGTCATCCGGTGCTAATTAGCTCGCATTGTCTCCCTTGTGGTCACGAGCGAATCTTTGCGCTTTGGACATTCGCCATCTACGCCGTGACGAGCTCACCCGTCGACAAGGAGATCGAGTCGAAATCGCCCGAATCGTACATTTCGTGTGAGGTGAAAATGTTCATGGTAATGCCCCAAAAGGGATAGCTGCGATTGTGGCTCCCACGGATAAAGAGGAAGGAAGAGAAGAGGAGGGATTCAATAAGCATGTCGGCTTCGCTTCAACCCCGGCCCGGGCGACTCGACGGGACGGCTGGGGTCAAATCGGTAAAAACGGCTCGTTTCCGCGTGGTAGCCATTAATGATGGCGACCGCTCTGCTCTAAATCTTTTCCCCCTGTGGCCCCTCAACTTTCACTTAATTCCTTAACCGGGGCGGAACTTCTTCTTTTTTTTTTTTTTTTCTCTTTTGACTATCCACATTCGCGATTTGTTCACATAAGTCCCTACGCCCCGACAACGAGGGATCATGATTTTATCTACCAAGCGACTCGAGTCTCCCCAACCTCTTTTGAACGGTCTAAATGGCGGGCCCCACGCTTTTGATGGCTCGAGCATCTTTTTTCCGAAACTTTCACGTTCACGGTCATTATATTTATTCAGACATATATATATATATATATATATATTTGTGCACATTGCATGAAAAAATGGGGGGCTGATTTTTAAAATAGTAGATTAGAGTATGCCCATGTTGACTAAGCAGCCTCGTGAGGGATAAACTTAGGGTGGGGTTTTCGGCTAGCTCACACTTCTTATAAATTAATATTAGGCGTTATTATGATCGAAAGAAAACTAATTAAAATGAAAATCCATTATAGTTTACTCATGATATCATCCTTTATTCATGGACGGTGATAGCAATAGTGTGCACAAATTTATTCACTTGCCGACAACTAAATTTTTTTTTTTAAGGATCGTACCTTATTTTGTGGTTACCCTTTTACACGTAAATAAATGCTCAAATTCGCGATTTTTTTTTCCTTTTTCTTTTCTTTTCTTTTTGTCTACTTTTCTTTTCACGCATTGGAATAGTAGAAACCTCTCATTTTCAATTTGGTCAAATAATCCTCTCTTTATAATATTCTTCTTTCCCTAGCAATTACATGTCAATGTCCTACCCATTAAGTCGCTCTATCATCCTACACCATATGATTGAGAGCACACATGATGGACTCAACAATGAATTTTGACTTTTGACTGGAGCTACGATTCGTGTTGAGATTATCGAAAAATTGAAATATTTATTATCGATTTCAACTTTATGCCCGGAATTCAAAGACGAAAAAGGTAAGTTAAATTTCAAAAAATTCGAGAGAATAACGAGTATTTATACGTGTCGAAATACATGGATTTCGACATATTTTAATGTTTTAATTTTAATAAAAATTAGAAAATGCGAGGCGTGTCATTTATAAAATCGGAATGGTGAAAGAGAAGGAAAAAACCCTGCTCGAGAATCATAATTAATCATTAGTTTGACCAAATGATTGGGTCAAATTTATCAGGTTGCAAAAAAAAAATATATTGTTATATATATAGGGGGGGGGCTCTCGTGCTGTCCATCATCTCCGCTAGTCCTCACCCCCAGTGAAGTGAGGTGTGGAGGAAACTTCTGAATTCCTTTTTGTGGGTCAATCTAGAATATGATCACTTGTGGACGGAGGGCCATTAGGTAAATGAGAGAAAGTAGAGGGACTGGGAATGCAAAAGAAAGCACTGAAAATTCTTTAATTCACTCGTTTTGTTCGCTCTTTCTAAATTTTCGGCTTCCTCCCATAGTCCCATGTGCCCTTTCTCTCTCTCTCTCTCCGTGTCTCTCTGCACCTTCCCTCCTCCTTCCCCTCTCTCTCTCTCTCTCTCTCTCTCTCTCTCTCTCTTCTGTGTACGGTGAGAAGATGATTCTGCAACGCTCATGCTGCTGGTAAAAGCCGCTCTTTGATTGCTCTGTTTCTGAGCTTTTTGTTTGTATGAATGAAGTGTCTGGTGCTCAGTTCAGCTGCTTGAACTTTCTCGCCTTTCAATTCGTGTCTTGGGTGGAATTTGTAGTGCGTAGAGCCTGGATTTATAGGTTTGTCAGGTCATCTTCTTGCTTTGATGGGTTTTTCTTGTTATGCTGAATAAGTGAAAGCAGTTCATGAACCTATGAAAAGTAGCAGTTGAGGTTTCATTTATTGGTTTTTTTCCCCTTTTATTTCTCTTTTTGGGTATGCTTTTTGACTGCCGTGAAAGCTCTGAGGAAATCGTTTTCAAGATAGAAATTATGTATATTCATATATTTTTTGGGATATTTCGATTTCATGTTACGGCTTCGTTCCTGTTGTTTACACGAATTTTATGAAAGAGGGAGCAAGAGACTCGGGCTTGAGGTTCTTTATTTTCTAAATCTGCTGTTATTCTGTGTTTATTGGTTTGACTTTTTTTGCTGCTTGTTTTGGGAAAATGATCTTGTTTTTTTGTATGCTATATTTGTATTTTTGGTAAAAAAAGAATTTCTTTTAGCTTGGGCTTTGGAGGGTTTCTTCTATTGATCTTCTTGGGCTCCCGATCTCTGAAATTCTCTGAGTTCAGCTGCAATGGTGTGGTGGTTGGTATTACCTCTGAAACGGTGATATTTGGCAGCTGAAATGGTTCCTTTTATCCTTCTTACTTAACATGCAGTGCACTTTATGGTCCCTGGCTATCCATTCGTTTCTATTAGAACTTGGAGACTTTTCAAATTTTATTTGTGGTTATGATTGATTCTTTTGCATAATATGTCTCTCGCTTCATATAACTTTTAGTATATTCACCGTTCAACATTGCAGAATGTAGGGATTTGATGGTCAGTTTGCCGTAAAGACTTTTTCGTTAGGCGTAATTTTCGTGGAAGATGGTTGCAAATCTTGGTTTCGTAGTCTTTGGGGAGCGCCACGGAAGAATGCAGCCGGTTCTCAGAAGGTGGTGATTGGTGTATTAGCGTTTGAGTCTGCAAGCTTGATGTCAAAGGTGTACATCTCTGGCAGTCTCTTAGTGACAAGAACATTAATCGGCTGAGAGAGGAGATCGAAATTCGGATGGTATAAAGAAGCTCATTTCGGATGATGATGAGTCATTGTGCGGCTGATAGTTCCGAGATGATTGAAATACGAGAAACATTGCAAAACCTGTGGCCAGGCTGGGGAAGAAATGCCAGATCCCGGTTGAAGAGCTTTGAGCCTCTTTGAGATTTGATGAGTATAGGTATCGACCCATGTGCTTGGAAACTAACACGGAAGAAGATGGAGAGGAAAATCAAGAAGATGGAAGATTCGTTACAGTTAACGCGAACTTGTATCAAGAGATGGAAGTTCTTTCTGACCTTGAGCAGACTCTGAAAAGAATGAGAGTAACGATGGCGATCAAGCCAGTTTACTGGAATACCAGAAAAAGGTTGTGTGGAAGCGGCATGAGGTTAAGACATTGCAGGAGATATCGCTCTGGAACAAAAATTATGACTATGTAGTTCGGCTATTGGCAAGGTCATTATTTACAGTGTTCGGGCAGATAAACATGTCTTCGGATTCAACAGCTTGCTGATGTTGATGATATCAAGGATCCAAAGGCTTTGAGTTCAAATCATGTCTCTCGCAGCCAGCCACTGTCTGCGCAACTAGCAATCTTCGTTCATCCCTCTGAGACAACCATGTAAGGTTTCTTTCAGGTGCCCTTGTGAGGTCAACTGAAAAATCAGTTCCTGTTCTGAAGGCAAGTAAGCCAAGAATTTTTATTCAGGTCCTCTTGGCAGTTCCAACATGAAGCAAGCACTGCTTCTGAAATAGATAATCCCAAGGCCGTGAGCTTCTATTCTGGTCCTCTTGGAGGCTTCCAGCGCGAAGCGAGCCCTGCTTCTGGAATGGATAATGCTAAGGGTGTGAGCTTCCTTCTGGTCCTCTTGGTAAGTCGACAAATCTGGCCCATTAGCCAGTGCAAATAAGCTCCGGCAAGGGCTGTGGCGGGGTCTTGGTTATTCTTCTGTATTCCTAGGAAGGAAGTCAAATTCCAAGCAGAACCATTTGGCTTTAATTGGACCTCTGAAAGGTTGCGTGATAAACGCGAACAATTCACCTGTAACTGATTGTCATGTCGATAAAGATCGTGTTCCTCTCAGTACCCATGACAGCAGCAAAAAGAAAGCAGTAAGCTTGAAGATGTCAATGGATACAGGGTTGATGGTAATTTGTCAAGCTTCAGCTCTAAGTGCAGATTGCTGAATGCCTCGCCAAGAGTCTCGGTGCTGCCGGTTTAGCGCTGCACTATGCAAATGTCATTATTGTAATCCAGAAGCTAGCTGAAGCTCCTCATTTGATTGGTCTTGATGCCAGGGATGATCTGTACAATATGTTACCTGCAAGTGTGAGGACCACTTTAAAATCAAGGCTAAAGCCATGTGCCAAGAGCTTGGCTTCATCGTTATATGACACAGTTCTTGCAGGCGAGTGGAGCGAGCAGATATCGCGGATACTGGACTGGTTGGCCCCTCTCGCACATAACATGATAAGGTGGCAGTCCGAGCGGAGCTTCGAGCAACAGAACCTGGTCTCGAGGACGAACATGCTCCTTGTACAGACCCTTTATTTCGCAAATCAGGAGAAGACAGAGGCCATCATCACAGAGCTACTCGTGGGTCTGAACTACATATGGAGATTCGGTAGAGAACTCAATGCAAAGGCCCTGGTGGAGTGCGCAAGCAGTCGAATATTCGATGAGTACTTGGATTTGAAAGAGTGACCATTACTTTACATTCCACAATTCACTCGAAATCGCGCTTTTCCCATGGGGGAACAAAGGTTCTGTCCCCGATGATCGATCAAGTTTCTGTTGTGCCACGTAGGATTCCAAATTAACTTCTTGGTACTGTAGAGGTAAAAGTCTTACCTTTACCTGCAATACGATACAGAGTATAATACCCAGATACTCGGATGCTTATAGTCTGGAGTTTCACCACCCTGCTTTTTGGCTCGACGGCAGATGTGATATCTCACCAGCCAGAAAATTTTGGCCCCGCCGTCCGCCTTCCTCACCTTCCTAGTAAGAAGTAATCTTTACAATTGCGTTTTAGTAGAAGTCTGTGATTTCCCAGGTGTATATTTGTCGGCAACGTATGGTGGTGACAATTTGTATATGTACCATTTGCATCTCCTACTCCCAGGTTTTGGCCAAATCAGGCTCGTTGCTAGCTATCAACTATATGATTATCTATCTATCCTTTGGTGCGGACATTTTGAACTTCATCTAAACACATTCCAAACTTTTTCTTTTTGCCAAAGCACCTATACAAAATACGACCCTCTTTTCTCCCGACGCTTTGACATGTTATTACCTTCATTTCTGAACCCGATACCAAAGTTGATCATTATCCATCGATGTATCTGTCTTTTTGTATTCTGTATTTGGATGTCTGCTACTACAAAAAAAAAAAATAATTGATCTGTCTGAGGGGAAAAAACGATACCAAATGTGTAAGGCGAAACCGAAATTAAAATCGGTTGAGACTCTCGCTTCCGACTCTCGTTAGATATTAGCTCATAGATATGCGATCACCCGTTCGCTGGGACTCGAAGCCATGGATCTAGAGCTAGATGAGGACCCGTGTATAAACGCCGAACTGATTCGGATAGAAGATTTCGAGACTTTTCTGGTCAAGTTTCATTCGGTTCGGGCAATGAGTAGAAGAATTGAATTTGGGGATTTGAACGATTCAAGTCATATAATCGAACTGACCCGAAATAACCATTTTTGAACCCCTCTCCATCTGTAATCCTCTTCTTCTTTGTGCGTTACATGTCAACAAGGGCTCGAGAGGAATCGAATTAGAGCACTTACAGTCCTCCGACGGTCAAAGTGAGTATGGCAATAAGAGCCTGATCTCCATCGAATCCCATTCGTGCATGGGTAGTTTCTCTCGGCTGCGTTCGTCGCACTCCATCCGGCCTCCATGATCGGCGGGGTCTCCTCCAAATCCACGCTGACAGCTCACCATCGACTTTCCCAGAGCCAGCGTCCACAGTGGTTAAGCTCTAATGGCAGTCTAGATATCGATGCCCCCATGGGCGTCCGTATCTCCAGAGCTGCCCCCATGGCTGTCCGGATCTTGACGAGATTGTGCTCGTGGACCCTCATCCTTTCTTGTTTACACCAAAAACTGATCAAATTTTGGTTATTATCAACATGTGATGGACTTAGTCGAAGAGAGTAGAGTTTGGTTATTTATGACTGAACAATCAACAACTTGAAAGAATTGACATATAGTGGAGTCGCGATGCACCTGTCAAAAGATGTTGT
>JAGVVM010002658.1:20000-50691 GCA_019149425.1 Psidium friedrichsthalianum
GGGGGGGGGGGTGGGGGGGGGGGGGGGGGGGGGGGGGGGTGGGGGTGGGGGGGGGGGGGGGGGGGGGGGGGGGTGGGGGGGGGGGGGGGGGGGGGGGGGGGGGGGGGGGGGGGGGGGGGGGGGGGGGGGGGGGTGGGGGGGGGGGGGGGTGGGGGGGGGGGGGGGGGGGGGTGGGGGGGGGGGTGGGGGGGGGGGGGGGGGGGGGGGGGGGGGGGGGGGGGGGGGGGGGGGGGGGGGGGGGTGGGGGGGGGGGGGGGGGGGGGGGTGGGGGGGGGTGGGGGGGGGGGGGGGGGGGGGGGGGGGGGGGGGGGGGGGGGGGGGGGGGGGGGGGGGGGGGGGGGGGGGGGGGGGGGGGGGGGGGGGGGGGGGGGTGGGGGGGGGGGGGGGGGGGGGGGGGGGGGGGGGGGGGGGGGGGGGGGGGGGGGGGGTGGGGGGGGGGGTGGGGTGGGGGGGGGGGGGGGGGGGGGGGGGGGGACATGAGGGGGTATATCGACTTATAGGGGGGGGGGGGGGGGGTGGAGGGGTCTGTGGGGGGGGATGGGGGGGGGGGGATAGGGGGGGGGGTATCTATGGGGGGGGGGGGGGGGGGGTATGTGGGGGGGGGGGGGGGGGTGGGGGGGGGGGGGGGGGGGGGGGGGGGGGGGGGGGGGGGGGGGGGGTAGTTGGGGGGGACTGTGTGTTGGGGGGGGGGGGGGGGGGGGGGGGGGGGTTGGGGGGGGGGGGGGGGGGGTGTGCTTCAAGTATGTACACATGGATGGGGGGGGTCCTTACTAGTAAAGTGGGGGTGAGGGGGGAATACTTCGTGACATTCATTAACAATTTCTCTTGAAAAGTATGGGTCTAACTTCGTACAACCCAAAAGGGGTCTGTTTGACAAGTTCAAAGAATGGAAAACAGAAATTGAGACTTTAACGGAGAAGAAAACTTAAGTGCTTGAGATCAGACAATGGAGGATCGTACAAATCGACATCGTTCCTAGAGTTTGCAAGAATGAAGGGATTAAACTTCACTTTAACAATTCCAGATATGCCCAACAGAATGAGTAGCGGAAGGATGAACTGGACTGTATTAGAGAGAGCTCAGAGCATGAGGCCTCATGAGGAATTAATCAAGGAATTTTGGGCAAAGACCGGCTGTATGCATGTTATCTTGTGAATCGGTACTCCATCAACTGCAATAGAATGCAAAATTTCTGAAGAAGTATGGATGGTAAAACTGTCAATTATTCTAATTTAAGAATAGTCGGCTGTCTTGCTTTTACACATGTGCAGAGTTCGAAGCGCTCGAAATTGGATCCAAAATTAAAACAGTGCATATTTCTTGGTTTCGAGAAAGGAGGAAATACTACAAATTATGGGATCCAAGTGAAAAGAAAGTTCTAACGAGTAGGGATGTTGTATTTGATGAATCTGTAATGTTGAAGTCAAGCTGCATGCCACACATAGCTACTGAAGAGGAGAGTGATAAATCTATTGTTAAGGTGGAGCTTGAAGCCAGAGATTCTGCAAAGAATGACAAATCATCCAATAAAGCTCCGGAAGTTAAAGAAACGGTAGAAGTTCCTCGTACTATTGCGACAAATCGAGGAAGGCATACTCTCAAAGCATTAGAGAAGTACGATTTCGAGAACATGTTGCTTATGCTCTTATCGTAGGCTCCAGCAATCCAAGCTCCTATCATCAAGCTCTAAAAAGTGATCATCAAGAAGAGTGGATGACTGCTATGATGGAGAGATGGAGTCATTACAAAAAAAATGAGACGTGGGAACTTGTGAAGAAGCCCAAGGATCAGAAAGTCATTGGCTACAAATGGGTTCTTCAAGGAAAGGAAGCAACTACAGACCAAGAGCACTATACCAAAAAAGAAAAAAAAAAGAAAACAGACCAAGAGCAAGAGAGACACAAGGCCCGACTTGTTGCTGAAGCTATGCACAGAAGGAGAGGATTGATTATGACGAAATATTTTCCTCGATTGTAAAACACATGTCAATTTGTGTTTTACTAGATATGGTGGCCGTGTATGACTTGGAGCTCGAGCAACTAAATGTGAAGACGGCATTTCTTCATGGTGACTCGGAGGATAAAAATTACATGAAGTAGCCCAAAGGCTTGAAGGTGGAAGGGAAAGAAAGATAAGATCACTTTATAGTTTAAAGTAATCTCTAAGGCAATGGAAAAAAGGTTTGATTCTTTTATGCTTTGTATTTATTACATAAGGAGTGTGCATGATTCTTGTGCCTACTATAGAGGTTTGAATGATAAGTTGCTTATTGTATTGATGCTCTATGTTGATGATATGTTAATTGTTGCAAGAAAAATGAGACATCATTTCACTAAAGTCTCGTTTAAGCAACAAGTTTGAATCAAGGATCTTGATGCTACAAAGAGGATCCTTGGCATGGAAATCTTTCAAGATAGATGTGCAAGTTAAGCTTTAGATAATTAGAAGAAGTATGTGAGAAGGTGTTTGAGCAGTTCAACATGGAAAAACTAAAGCAACTTGTGCATTTTTAGCAATCACTTCAGATTATCTGAGAAACAAGGCCCTAGTTCACATGAGGAGGTTGTAAGGGTGTCCTCAAGCACCTTGTGCCAGCGCAATAGGGAGCCTTATGTATGTTATGGTTTGTAGTAGATCGGATTTGGCTCATGCGATGAGTCTCGTGAGCCATACATGAGTAATCTAGGTAAAGAAGCATTGGGAAGCTGTTAAGTGGATCTTTTGTATTTGGGCTGGAACTACGCAATGGGTTTGATGTTCAGTTCAAAGCGAGAATCAATCGATTTTAACAGATTATGTCGATTCAAACGACACTAGTGATTTGGACAAGCAAAAGCCCTTGCATGATACAATTTTACTCTGGAGATGCAGCTATTTCGTGAAGGGCAATGCGTTAAGTCTACTATAGCATTATCTATAACCAAAGCTAAGTATATGGTAGAAACTGAAGCTGGGAAGGAGGGAATATGGTTGACTAGTTTGGTCATGGAGTTGTGTTTAAAATAGAAAAGTGCTACACTCTATTGTGACTCGAGTGCAATATATCTCATGAAGAATCAAGTGTTTCTTCCAAAACAAAACACATTGAAATTCGGTACCACAAGATTTGAGAATTTGTTGAGAATGATAGCATTACTTTGAAGAAAATCCACACCAAAGATAATCCCGCAGATATGCTCACAAAGATGGTCTTCATTCAAGTCCTGTGGGGACTTCATTTCTCTCACTCATCATTGAAGTTGACAGAGGCTGCATCAGTCCAGGTATAGGCGTAATTTTGTGAAGGTACAGTGGAGAGAGATATATATATATATATATATATATATATATTCGTTTTCTTGGTTCGAGTGGAGGCTTATGGTTTATTCAAGCGAAAGGTAGAGATTTATTGATGTTGTCTTGAATTTCACGAAGTTTCGATCGATTAGAGACTCAAAAAAGTCGATTCGGAAGTCAAGGAAGCTTGGAGCTTGCAGGCTACAT
This sequence comes from Psidium friedrichsthalianum, assembly GCA_019149425.1. Taxonomy (NCBI): domain Eukaryota; kingdom Viridiplantae; phylum Streptophyta; class Magnoliopsida; order Myrtales; family Myrtaceae; genus Psidium; species Psidium friedrichsthalianum. The sequence continues at coordinate 23,484 of JAGVVM010002658.1, forward strand.
GTTTCTAGGTATGTTAAGATATTCCTAAAGATTTGGGATAATCACTAAAGATTTATTAGTTAGTTTCCTAAACTAATAAAATCTTTAGGGATACCAATCTGAGGATCTATTTATTTAGCATTGTACCTTGTATCTCTTTACACTCAAAATAAGAAATCGTCTCTCTCTCTCCTCCGTGGACGTAGGAGGATTTTTGCTGAACCATGTAATCTCTATGTTCTCAATTATTCTTATTTTTCCTTCTTTCATTTCTCCTAGTTAGGGTGCTCTTCCACACCACAAAAGAAGTATTCGTCAACATAGTGGAATGAAGTAACCATCAAAATTGTGGAGTCAATAAAACCATCGAGGTAACGTCGATATACCTATCTAGTAATGGTCAAACAGGGGGAGTCGTAGAAATCGTTTGTAAACTCTCTTGTGATCTCCATTTGTAATCTTTATTTGTAACCGTCGATTGTAAACTTAAATAGCCACATTAGACATTTTGTATGCCGCCCAACTCTCAAAAAAAGAAACAAAACTTGTTATTTTTCAATTAATAACTTTAGTTTCAGATATTTTCATTGTGAATTAAATTTCAGCATGTATCTTAGCCATCATTTTCACATCCTCAAATGGGTATTTATTTACAAAAAAAAATGACAAACTTTTGGTTAGATTTAGTTGATGAAAGAAAAGTTTGGTCATTTATGACTTGAACGTCGATAACTTGAAGGAATGGCCAAATAGTGGAGTCAATACTCTCGGAAACACCTGTCATAGAAGTAACATTAAACGTAATGGAATCAAGTAACCGTCAATATGGTGGAGTCGATGAAATCTCCGACATAAACTGTCAACATAGCGGTCTAGTAGTGTAATGTAGTCTTAGTAACCGTCGAATACTATTTGACCTCTATTTGTAACCTCCGTTTATAACCGTCCATTGTAGGTTTTAATTGCCAAATCAAAATCTTCGTAGCCCTCTCACCCAGCACACAAAAAAAACAAAAGCTATTATCTTTCAACTCCTGTATCGTATTAGTTTTTAGATACGTCGTGGTCGATTATCCTGTATACTTAGATCTTCGTCATCCATTAAATTACGAAGTTGTATCTTTATCTCACTATACTTTTTCATCGATTAAATTCCGTTGAAGTGCATATATTGGTTTCCTTGTACTTTTTTATATTTCTTGTCCAAAATAGCCACAAAATGAACAATGACTTTCGGTGGAAAAGTATCTCGTCGTAGAATCCTATTCAAGCAAAACATCTCTAGATCTGGAGGAGACACGTAGCCCGGGAAGATTGTCTCGTTCATGGCGTTACGGAGCTCGCAAGACCTGTCCACGGCGTTGTGTTGGACTCTGGAGCTTGCTGACTTGCTGTGACAGAGAGACTAGTGGAGTTTTGCTGACTTGCCATAACGGAGGTATGCGAAAAGGGAAGAAGAAGAACGAGGCCCAAAAATAATTTGGAAAATAGACAAATTGAAATCCCAAATCGAACCGAACCGTTTTTCCAGTTAGGTTATCACGCAGTTCGGTCTCGGCTCGAGCCGCAAAGGGTATCTATTCTCTTTGCTCGATTCGGCTCGAGTATTACTGAGACCCGATCGGAACCGAACCGTTGATACATGTAGCTACATTAGCATGAAGGGGGGAGCAGGCATGAGATGTGATAAAGGAGAAAGGGGGGAGCAGATTGCAGAGAATGGAAAATGATGCATTGAGAGCTGTTTCTTGAAGAAGCGTTATAAAATTTTTTGGTAACTACGGCCATAAAAATACATATAGACGCAAGTTCTTAATAATAGAGACATAAAAAGTATATCTTATGTATAATCTTCGTCTCCTCCTCATCTTTCCGCTTTGAATATATATATATATATACTATTCATATGTTTCATTATGACCTGGTCTTGCACACGGAGTTGCACAATTGCTGGCTGTATTGGCTTTTGGCCAACAATGGGAAAAGTACCCAAAAAAAAATCCGAAATATATTACATATGTACCAATTCAGTAATAAAACTTTCAATTGAACCAATTTAGCCATAATATTTCCACATTAGTACCAATTGAGTCCATTCGGCTCATTTACGCTGGGATGGAGGCTGGCGACTAGCGAAGGGAAAGAGGGGAAAAAATGAAAAAAAAAAAAGAAAAGAAAGGAAAGAAAAGAGAAGAAAAAAGAAAAAAGAAAAGGCAAAATCAATAAAAAAGTTTTAGAAGAATAAATAAAATAAAATAAAATGTCCACATCAGCATTAATTGTGCCATGTAAGGTGATCGGACGTCCACGATCAGTAATTACCGACCCAAATTGGCGGATTGACTTAATTAATATCAATGTGCTCTGCTAGCGGCCACGGTGGAGGGGACACGAAGATTGGACTTAGAGGTGAGAGAGATAAAACAATGGCCATATTTCTTATTTTTTTTTATTCGTTCACATCAATGGTATGTGTGAATTTGTAATTGGATTCTGGTAAATAATGCTTGTCACATCAACCGTCAACGTGGAGTTGTAAAATTATCGAATATATTATCGTCTTGGCTTTACTTCTTTATTGATTTATAACATATCAGTGACCTAGCTTGAGTAGAAAGAGAAATAAATCATTTTTCATAGAAAATTTGAATGATTTTTTTTGTCAAAAAAAAGAAATTGAGTAGTTACATGGTAGGGTGTATGGGTAATAGGAAATTATTATCTAATTAAAAATGCACACATGAGGCACGATCATTATTTAAAAAAAATTAAAAGCAAGATTCCAACTAAGAAAGATGTAGAGAACAAGATGGAAGTTTAATTTAAGATAGCATAACGGTGAAGTTGATCCGAATGAAAACAAACACGTTTCACATTGATCTAATCAATTTGTTTCGTTCAATACAGCAATTAGAATGCGAATCAAGTTCGTTTATTTCACAAATTTAATATTGATGAAAAATGTTTTTCGAGAAATCATAATGGAACGATGACAATATTTTTCGATGTTTGCTTGAAATCTCAAATAATCATAAATTATTGTTCCTTATTTTTTTTTTTTTGGTCATAGTAGGAAAGTCCTAAAATGCTGACGTATAATTTTAACAAAATTGTTGAAGCATGAGAATGGCTCGCAAACAAAGCTATGTAGTTGACGGGGAAATTCTTGTCCACGTGGCTTGACCGCATGCCGTCTTTGCAATAAATTAGATTAAACTAAGTTTAAATGTATAATTAGGCGCGCTTTCTTAAACGTCGTCATGCGGATTAGAGGATACGTCAAGCGATTCCAACGACGTCGCTTCGTCTAATCAAAAGTTGGATTAACACACGAAAACAGATAAAGATAAGAAGGTTTGTTTGACGGGCAGGTGTTCTCTCTCCCTGGAAGCACGAAAACGACAATTTGCAGAGGGTGGAGGGTGACCGTTTTCGCCGCTACCTTGGTCGTCGAGGGCGGCGTCGCTTGGCAAGCTGCTTTACAAGTTCGGAAGATGAAGGGTCCGGCAGCTGGGACGTTCCATAATCAAGGTCATCTTCGTCTAGCCGGTTATTCTAACCCTAAGTCTTTGGAGGTGACAGGATATTCTGATGCAGATTGGGCTGGTTGTCCTATGGATCGTCGGTCTACTTCGGGATATTGTGTTTTCCTTGGTGGTAATCTTGTGTCATGGAAAAGTAAGAAGCAGTCTGTGATTTCTCGATCTAGTGCAGAAGCCGAATATCGTGCTATGGCTAATGTTACAGGGGAACTTCAATGGGTTCGTATGTTGCTAGCTGAGATTGGATTGCCTATGACTGAATCCTCTGTTCTGTGTTGTGACAATCAGTCTGCTATCCATATTGCTAGCAATCCAGTATTCCACGAGCGAACGAAGCATATAGAGGTGGATTGTCATTTTGTTCGGGAAAAGGTGAACTGTGGGGACATACAGTTGGTACACACACGTTCTGAAAGCAGCTAGCAGATATTTTCACAAAGCCCTTGGCACGTGGACGAGTTTCATATATTTGTCATAAGTTAGGCCTGCTTGATATGTACGCTCCAACTTGAGGGGGAGTGTTGGATTTATTATTTTAGAATATTAGCAAGTTGGGGTTAATTATGTAATTGTACTAGGCTTATACCTAAGCCTATAAGTACTTGTTTTTGTTATTAGAAATAAATTCAATTGCTCTTTTATCACTAACAACCCCCATTCAACCAAACAACAGTTATGACGTGGTTGGAGGGAGTCAGATGGTTCCATTTGTCTGCTGAACTAAGAAGCACCATAGGTTACTTTCTGTTTGGTTTACTATTATTAGTTCATCGATTCATGAGATGTAGAATAGTATCATCCTGCTGTGACGGGCTATCCCCATTTGGATAGCATATCGGATGTGGGAATCAGCACTTCTACATTGTCACATTTCAAATAAATTTTCATGTTCTGTGATCTCTTCTTTATGTGGGTCACCTCCTCTGAAGTGAAGAGAAGACTAGCTGGTCACATTTGCTGCTAAAGGAGTTTGTAGTCATAATCTTTTTTACCTGTACAATTTTTGTTTCTTTTGTTTGGGAACCCAATCCAGTGCCGAAATAAAAGAGAATCTTATTGGCTTTGAAAAGCTGATTATTGAGAAATTTTGATGTTTTTCACTGCCTATGTTAAGTACCTTCTTGCCTCCATATGGTCGATGAACTTCTCGTTGACATAGTCTAAGATTTCTAATGTGGACCTTCAATGGTGTGGGTGTTTCAGATGTTCAGTTCCACTGGTGCGTAGTAGCAAAGGAGGATGAAACATTACAGTGCTGCATTGGAAAAAGATTTATGGATATTACTATTACTCTGAAAATGATGGATCGCTAGAATTTCTTTGAATAAAAGAAGATTATGTAACCACTTATTAGATTATTGTATGATGGGATTTAGTCTAAGGGCTTGGGCTAGCTAATAGAGTGATGGAGTTGAATTTTGGAGTCTGCTGAGTGGTGGGTGATATTAGGTGTTAAAAATCCATCGACCATGCTGGCTGCCCACAGTTAGATTGCTTTTAATTTCTTTTTTCGTTCGTTTTCATTTCATATTGTTGTTTCTGTTCTGTTTTTCGTTGTTGTCCTTTTGGGGGTGGTGGCCGGGTGATATAGTACTTCCACAGGGTCCATCTATGGAATATCACAGGAGCATTTTTAGAAGTAAAAGAGAAAGAACTGCATAGTGCTGGAAGTGAGATAGTACTTCCACAGGGACCATCTATGGAATATCTCAGGAGCATTTTTAGAAGTAAAAGAAGAAAGAACTGCATAGTGCTCGAACTGAGATATGATGATGAGTGGATGGCTTCTTTGCTATCACCCCTTTTACTTAGAAGATATCAGAGCATCTGGATTAAAGATAATGCTTCAAAAATCAATTAACATTCAGTTTTGTTGTACTCTTGTTCTTCCTTCACCTGTTCCTAGATAGTGTAGGGCTAATTCAAATTGAATTCCCTTTTCTTCGGTGTCCAGCCATTACTGGCAGCTAAGAATTCTTGAAAGAGTTACGTTAATAAGGGTGTTAGTTGTACCATCAGAATAATGGTTCCTCATTTCTTACACCATGATTATTATTTTACTATTTGCTATCAGAACATACAGTTCATGTGTGGTTACTATCTTACAGGGTTATGGTGTAGTCCTTGTTAACACTGATGAAGCGGGTACTGTGTTAGTGACAAATTATCGAATTCTCTTTCTGGTGAGTATGCATCCGTGAAAATCTTCTTTGACCAATTGCATTAGGCTTTTACATAGTTATGTATTTCTTGTTAAAGATTGCTGAATTAGTATTTGGTGAACAAAATCCTGTATGTCCTTGCAGAAGCAGTAATGGCTTGTAGAAAGTGTTTACACACACACGCTAGATGAACATGCCTTGAGTTACCTTTTTCTGCATTCCATTTTCCCACTACATTTCCATGCAAAGCTTGGAGCTGTTGCTGCTGACTGTAATTAAAGATATCTATGTTATAAATCTAGAATGTCACATCTAAGATGTTTAAAGCATGAAGCGACACAAGTTCATCCCCACAAAATTCAAAATAATCTGCATATCGCATATTTGTACGGCTCTTTTACATGTTTTGTGATTAATTGACATTTCTTTTTTCCCAAGAGTGAAGGAACTAGGAATATCATTCCACTGGGTACTGTACCACTGGCAACTATTGAGAAGATCGGCAAGATTGTAAGATCCTCTTATTTTTGCGATTCTGGAATGTTCTGATTGCTTAGGCTGCATTTGCTTTGGCTTTTGGAGAAAGCCTTTGGGGAAATGAAATGGACTTTAGGTTAAATGGCTTTTTGAAATGCAAATAGTGTTTGATAAAGTGTAATTAAAAAAGTTGCATTTGGTTAAGTGTAAGTAAAAAGTGCATTGGGAAGCAACTTGGGTTTAAATGTAGTTTGGAAAAAACTACGTTTGTAGAGAACTTCCGCTATGTTTTTCAAATAAAAAATATTGAAGCCCAGCAATCGGTGGTGCGATGTCCAAACGCCGGCGCACCAGCGGCCAGATCTGACCTCGTTGGCATCTCACATAGTGAGAGTAAAACCAGAATTCCAAAGTTTAGTGAAGGCAAAGTATAAAGAAAACAAAAGGGTTAATACCACGAAAACTCTAAACTGGTACACTTGTGTCACATTTACTCCAAACTAATTTTCGTGTCACAAAAACTTGCAAACTGTTACACCAGTGCCATATTTTCCCCAAACTAATTTGTATGTCACAAAAACTTGCGAACTAGTACATCCATGTCACATTTACCCCAAACAAATTTTCGTGTCACAAAAACTCGCGAACCGTGATACCTGTGCCATATTTTCCCCAATGTAATTTGTATGTCACAAAAAATATTGAACTAATGCACCCATGCCACATTGATATTTTGGATAAATGTCGCACGGGGGTACGAGTTCGGGAGTTTTTGTGACACAAAAATTAGTCTGTACTAATTTCGACCATAAAAAAAAAAGTCTATACTAAATGTGGCACTGGCATACCAATTTAGGGTTTTTCGTAGTATTAGCACAAAAAAAATGCATTTGGATTTTGGAAATGCTCAAAGCCGAAAGCTGGGTAGGACTTGCATGAAAAAAGGGCTTTGGAGGACTTTGGAAATGCAATGCAATGCATCTCCCAAAAGCTGGCCCAAAAATATTCACCAAACAGTTTTTCTTTTTGTGAAACGCACCCTTAGGGTGGTTTGGGAAGACTCCTTTTCAACTTTTTGCTCATGGCTTTTCTTTTAGCGATTGAAAATTGCACTTTATTTAGATTAGAACACTTAAAAGTTTAGAACATAGGACTATCGACATTCTCATGATCTTGTTTACTATTTTTGTAAATATAAGCTGTTTTTCTTTTTGGCGGGAAAGCAAATTTTGGAGGGAAAACAAATATATGCCATTTTGAAAGTTCTCCCATGCTCACCCTTCATGTATGGTTGTTATTTACATGTATTCAGTTGTTTCCTGTCACTGATGCTAATGTTATTTCTATCATCTTCAAGTATGAATTACTAACTCATTTATACTGATTACTTTGAGAAATCATAGGCTGTAAAAGGTCAATCAGTGCCACGTCAGCCTGAAAAGAACCCTTCTCAACGGCTGCTTCAAGTCATTGGTATCATTCATTAATGCTGGAACTTAGATGCTTATTTTCGTTTTAAGCATGATTCGCACTAGTCTTTTCCTAGTGTTAGTAGGGTGGATCTGGTGTAGACTTACATATTTTAGAAGCGGTTCTTCCTTAGTAATGGTGGATTTCTTCTAGTGATTCAGAGGATACTGGGCAGGGTGTTCACTTCTCTGATTGAAAGAAATAAAGCAATGTGTAGATAATTATGTTACTCAAACTTTCTTGCGTCACTCTGTGGTGTCAAAGTTTTTGAGAGTTTTGCTTCAAAATTCTATGTGAACTGTGTAATTGTCTTGCTGAGTATTGGATGAAGGTGCATGGTTTAAGCTCATGTTGCTTTTAACTGTTTATGTTTTTCAACTTCTTTTCTTTCTTTTCTGAAACAGAAATTCATCAAACATTGCTAGTTGGGCTCTGTTCTACAGAATGCTTTCAGCTTTCCCTGTGTTCATTCTGTGGGAAGTATGTGGCACGTCAAAGTACTTCTGTAGTCTAGCTGTATTCCCATAATATTGGTGGACTGGTGTATTAACCTGACTGATGCAAAAGACCTAAAGTTTGAAATGTATTTAAAACAGACCACTTTCAAATGACCAAATTAGTATAAATTGAGGTGCAAATATGAATAAGCAAATTGCATGTCTTGGCCCCCCCCCCCAAAAAAAAAAAAAAAACAAAAGGAATCTTCCAGTGAATGTGAGTCATGACCATCTGGTGTCCATTTAACTAAATGAGATCAATTTGTTACAAAGGTTGAACTTGGAGACGAATTGTCTATCCAATTTTCTTGAGCAACCTGATAAAATACATTATGACAGTCCCAAGTTTGTTGTTTTGAATCTCAATCAAGTCATGCCACTATGTGTTCTTGGAATTTGTCGATTGTACACATAGGATGAAGGGGAAAATGAAGTGCATAAAATTATATCTCATTTTGAATGATCATTGTCATCATTAATGCTAGTTTGTTATTTAGTATAAGTCCAAGTTCATTCAACCAAAAAAAAAAAAAGTCGAAGTTCATTAACTCTGTCAATATCCAGTCCTGTATCCAGGATCACTATGATACCTTGACAAGATATAGGGATCTTTAACAAGGACGTGGGAATTCACTCCCATAGTTTTTCAGCTGTGAATTGATTATGGTGGGATCTTCCAGCATATTTACCATTCCTTGAACTTATTTCAGAGTTTAAAATCAATGATCATCATTATAAACGATCCAAAGATATGAACTAATTGGAGTTCTGAAGAAAGAAAAACTGGTCAAACTGAAAACCATATCGTGTTAGACGTATGGACAGTTAGGAAAAAGATGAAAAGATACTGATCAATATTGACCCATAAGAAAGGATATAAAAATAGCCTTTGAGCGTGACAAAAAGCAAGGCCATAATTTGGTGCGAATGAAGCATGAAAACTATTAGTAAGTCGAGAAATGTGCAGTATTAACCAGTAGTAATAAAATGTGTTTGTTTTGGGGAATGACACAAAGAAGTGGAAAAGGGGGAAAAAGAAAGACCAACTTTAACTTGAGTTGGAGCACTCTTGAGGATAGATCTTAAACCCACCAATTTGATTACATTTTTTTTTTTATTCCAGTTCCTCTGCCCCTAATAGCTTTTGACAAAGGACACCTCTCATAAATTTAACCACTACTTAGTTTTTTGGAAGATAGGTATGCCAGACTCCTCTCAACCATTTTGTTGGAGAAGTTTATGATTAGCTTATTGATAAACCCTCACCTTCTTACTTGGTGTGATGATTGGTCAAGAGTCCAGTTTTATTCTTTGGAGGTTTGATTCTTTTTTAGTTATCTTTTTCTTTTTAAATGTGATTCGCTTGAGATGGATAGCATTGTTTATTTTATTGAGTCATTGATTTGGGTCCCTCTTTTTCTGATGGAAGATAGTTTTCCCCATGAAAAATTTTGTTCATTTAGCTATATTGGTATTTGTGAGATTTTGTGGGACCACTGCCAACTATTCCAAAAGCTTTAGCTGTTGGATGAAAGCGTGGTTTAATATTTAATTAATCTAACACTCCCCCTCACGCTTAGTCTGGTCTTTTTGCCTAGTACTAAGCGTGGACATATATCATTGGGGAGGCAAATAGGGGCCTGGAAGGATTTGAACTCAGGACCTCCTGCTCTGATACCATGTGAGATTTTGTGGGACCACTGCCAACTATTCCAAAAGCTTAAGCTGTTGGATGAAAGCGTGGTTTAATATTTAATTAATCTAACAGTATTCAATTTGCTTTGTGTTGGTCTGTTTTTTGCTGTGTAAACTGCTGCCTTCTTACATGATTATGATTGCAATGGCACTTCTAGAATTGATATGGGCTGATGTACTTTTTTGTTGCATAAATTTGAACATCCTACTTTCATAGAGTCAATAATATTTCTTATGGTATTTTGCTGCTTTCTCAGGTAAAGATATGAGAATAATTGTGTTTGGCTTTCGCCCTCGGACTAAGCAGGTTAGAATATTCTGTCTGCGCTGTCGGTGTACTTTTATTTTGTGTCTGAAGAGAGCTTGAAATAAATCACTGACTCATATCCCAATCTTTATTAATCTTAGTGGGTTCTTTACTTAAGTTCGAGAGTCTTGCGATTGGTTTCATCTTGTTATGGAAGGAGTAACAAACTTTTTTCTGAATGGGTTTGCCATCTCCTTTGTGCCACTGCATTCGAATTGTGACACTAACTACTGGTGTTTTGTTAAGTAGTAACAAACTTTCTTTCTAGATGGGTAGATTCTGGTAAAACCATGATGTGATCTTTACTGTGTGGCTTGAAAGAGTTGTACACTTCCTATATTTTTTTTGTTCAATTGAATACAGTAGCTTCAAAAGCAAGTGGAGCATATTGGGGATACTTTCCTTATCAAGACAGATTCATATTGAGCTTTTACATTCATTTCATTGTCTTCTGTGCCAGGATCTCTCTTTCTACCTTTCCACATCCTCTTTTTGTTCATGCTTTTTCCCTGTTTAGTACTCGTTATATCTTTTCGTTGTGTTTCGATTTTCAGAATCGAGATGGACTTTCTTCTCCCTTTGGTGTTCACCAACCTGCTAATGAGAGTATATAGTTAGGATCCACGAATACAAATGTGTAGCTCGATTTATTATATAGTAATTACCTTCACTATTGAAAGAGGGACTGTTTTCGTACATTAGGAAAATGTAAGGACAAAAATGACAAGAACAGACGGACAAAACCAAGCAAAAGCTAGTGCTAGGTGAGACTTGATAAGAATCCCATAAATGCTGCAAACTAACAAAGACTGACGAGTAAGAAGTGGGCTCGCTGGAATTATGCATAAGAAAAGACCAATGTCTAATTCTAATGTTTGTGCTAACTTCTGAGCTGTACTTGGGAATAAGTAAACCTGAATAAGAGCGATTTCTCTTTTAACAGGCAACAATTCTTGTACTTGTAGAATCGAACTCATGAGGAAGCAACTGTTTTAAAATTTTTTAGAGATGGCATTCGGTGACTCATGATTTAAGAGTATGTTGATGAGTAGTTTCACTAGCAATGCCAACTCTGTCATTTATTGTTTGATCTGTTGGTAGAGATTTAGAAAGCAAGTTCTTTAGAGAAGATAGATGCTTTTTTATGTATCAATCACATATACATCAACCATATTCAGAGTAAATTAGCTTATGGAAAACTCTGATACGGCTAAATATCCAAATCTTCCAGAGACGTGTGATATTTGATGCACTGCTGAGATGCACCAAGCCAGCTGGAGTATGGGATCTTTATGCTTTTGTCTCAGGACCATCCAAGTTCAGAAACACTAATCCAAGTTGCGTCTGTTGAATGAGTATTTCCGGCTTATTGGCAGAAGATCTCACCGTGCTTCAATCAGTATGTTAGAAGATTGTTCATTCACAGTGGCTAATGAGTTGTGGAGAATAAGTAGTGCAAATGAAAACTATGCACTGTGCCAGACTTACCCATTTGCCTTGATTGTTCCAAAATCCATTAGGTGCGGTTGAAATTTATATTTGGAATTCCTAGATTCCCTATATCATGGATCGATGTTATAAGACGAATGACTTAAGTTTCCATGCTTGCTCTTTTAGTGATGAAGAAATTCTCCAGGCTTCAATTTCCGAGCGAGGGGTCGATTGCCTGTAATCACCTGGTGTCATCCAGGTATATACTGTGCATCCTATCTGTGGACACTTTTTGGTGATTGTCTGAATTGACCCGCTATACTTTTTATGTACAGGGACGGGGGCAGTGCTTGCACGTTCTTCCCAGCCCTTGGTTGGTCTCATGATGAATATGAGGAGGTAATGTTAACTTCTTGCGCTAGTGGCTTCCACAGGGATATACATTTGAAGACCCAATTCGCATGAATAGATACATGTGCAACAGCACCTTGGGGCTGAACCTTTTTTATTTTCTTTATCTTACTTTCTTTTGAATTTTTGGTCTAAATATTGTGATTGCAACCTCAAATGGTTGGGTACCGTGCTCTTCAAACCATTCTAAACATCTTGCACCTGATATTTTTGCAGCAACATGGATGAAAAGCTTGTAGCTGCACTTTGCTCAGACTTTTCTGGTGTGAAGGGGACGCGGAGGTAGGCACTCTAATTTTCCTTTGCTCAGATGATGTAAGTATTGCCAGCAACTGGTTAATTGTGCCATTATTATTGTTTTAAATCAGAGTCTGTAATGGCTGTAGCAGCCCTTAAGAATAACAGCTGCAAGTTCCACTCTGGACTGCTGTTGCTTTGATAGTTAAATTCTCTCTGGTAATGGCTGTTATGACATTTTGTAACGACCATTGCAGCTACTGCAGTGGCTGTGGCGGGCAAGTTCTCCAGTTACTGACCTGTTTAGGTACTGAAATTTTGGGGGAGAAAAGGGCTGGGTTGTTGGTTGGGAATAACCAATTTAGAGTTTGAGAAGAAGGCTGAGAGAAAGAGATAAAGAAGCCTTTGCGGTCGGACATGGAGAAGATCCCGTGGAAACTAATTGTTAGTTACTAATCAGACTACTATGTTGACCATATCTCCGAACGGCATTTGATTGGTTGAGCTTGGCTTGGCCACAATGATGACCGACTCCCACCTTCCTTTTCTTGTTAAAGAATGGTGGCAACTAGGCGAGCACTAGTTGTGCAGGCAGATTTTCTTTAAATAAAAGTAATAGAGGAGCTTAGTATCAGGTTATTCTGTTTGGGCCCGGGTATATTTCAAGTCCTTACAACTGAGGAGATGATGCTTTGTTAATTGAGGAGCAGATTCTTTTTCCTTTTCGTTTACGTCAAAAGCTAGAATCTTATAAAATGGAAAATCTATGGTAGTAGGGTGTTTTTTTTCCGGATCGGTGAAATATAGAATATTGGCCATTGGATTTAAAGCCAAATTTTTTGGTCCTTGATCATTTTAAAAACGTTTTAACCTATTACTCTGTTAAGAGGTAAGTTACTTACATTTAAGGAGTTTACGAATTAGCATTGTTGATGCTACAATTCATGCAGAAAACTGACGTCAACTAAGGATTAGTACTTACAGATAGGCTCCATTGACTTACAAACTTTTAAATGAACGTCACAGTTTTTAGGTAAATTTACTAAGAATGGACAAGAGAAAGTTACAGTAATTTTAGGTTGCATCCTATTTCTCAAGAGAAGTTACAAATCATCAAGACCTTCGAACTTACAAGACTTAAGGTAATTTAGTATCTCTGAAGGTAGATTACTAATCTGTCATTTACATGGTCTTATCGGTAATGTACGATATGGAAGGCATTACTGATTATAAGTTGTGTCCTCCTTTTACGATTTAAGGTACATTAGTGGGCTGTGGGTTGATCGCTGAGTAATAGGAACTTCTGATAAAAAAATCTATGGCTAAATTACTATGTCTAAAGGAAAAATATTAGCTTGGTTGGTGCAATAGAGATTACAACTCTTCAGGCAAATTACAGTCATTGGAGGTATAATTACAACTACTTCAGGCAAAAAGGAACTGAGAAAAATTACCATATGTTTAGGGTAATTACTAAGTGATTTATCATCGAGTTACTGAATATAAAAGGAAGTTTCTATTACGATTGAAAATTACAAACCACCATGTACTACCCAGTATAACTATTTGGGGAAGATTACCTTATTATTGGGATAATTACTGGTGACAACAACATCCTCAGGTTATGAAGTGTAAAATGATTGATCTTCTGAGGATTAGAGATTTCAAATTTTTGTTAATTTTGATTCTGGGAGAACTAATGAAGCCTATCTAAGTGGTAAAATTACTTCTAAATATAATCCTCAAAAAAGAGTAATTTACCATCAAGGTTGTAACATTTGTTAAGACAAATAATTTTACTTTATATTATAGTAATTTACCTCAGAAGATATTGTTCGCTTAAAATTGTAATTTCCCTTGTAATTAGTAAATTGAGTGCATGCAATTCTTGATGATTTTAATTATAGTTATTCTTAGTTGATTGCTACCAAAAAAATAATCGATAATAACATACTTCTTGTAATTCATATTTTGTCTTCGTGTACAAAGTTTCAGCATCATAAGTTACCTTTAAGTTCGTAGATATGTGTGCATACAAATATGGTCTTATAGGGTTGTAAACTTTTTTTGGGGGCTCTGTAAAGTACTTAATGACTTGCATTAATTAAAAAGACTCACTATAGCTGGTCAATTTTGTACATGTGACGGGGTCCTGTTTTTCTCATATGGGTCCCTAGAAGCGCCCTATGAAAAAAATGAAAAACCAGAATTTTGATGAGATAGTCAAGATCCACATGTATATAGTGGAAGAGATGAATTTTAGTTGGATATGCAGATAAGCTGTATTCGAAAACTACAAACAAAATACATTTGTTTATATACAGCATGTGTAAATTTTTAGAGAATACACATTTGTGTTCCATGTAACCATTCTGATGTATGTGATGCCCTTTTTGTGATCCCGTGACATCACTTTATGTGACTATTGACTGCATTGTCGGATAAAAGTTAATTATTACGAGCAGTTGCAGCAGTTTGCTATGGGAATCAAACCGTTTAACCAGCTTCACCTGAACTTGACACAGTCCATTAACTTCTTCTGAACATGATGTAGTCCATTTTGAATTTAATTGTGGAGTTAATTTATTTTTTCGGTTATTTGAGAATTTTTGGTCAGTTAGTTGATGCGTATATATTGATGTGTCATATCTTGTTCAGTCAAACCTGTCATCTCTTTAGAAACGTTAATTCTGTTATCATGTTATGAACATGAGTAATTAATATTATGAATGTAAGTTGATATTTGCTGATTTTATCCTCACTTTTCATTAGGAAGCTCTACATTGCTGATGCAAGACCAAGAAAAAATGCTTTGGCTAATGGTGCCATGGGGGGTGGTTCCGAGTCATCTTCCAATTATTTCCAGTCTGAGGTCCTCTTAAATTTGTCCTTTTCGATATATGATATCTGTTGTTCTTGTTTGCTAAGCCAATCTTCCTCTTTGCAAATCAGATAGTTTTCTTTGGGATAGACAACATCCATGCGATGAGGGAAAGTCTAGCAAGGCTCAGGGAGTATCTGGATACTCATGGGGCAACCTCATCAGATGGAATGTCCTCATTCTTGGTTGGTATTTTGATCCCTAATGCTTTATAAATATTTGCTAGTTATATGGATTTTTATCTCTCTAACTGGTTTATAGACGCTTTACTTGCTTTTGATGGTCTGTTCCCTTCATTAGTTGGTCTCTATTTGTCATTGTTTACATTGTTGACGTTCATGAGTAGCTTTGGTGAGTCATATCTATGCAGTTTTTTCTTGAAAAAATATGCTGAGGAATCTAAAAGGTCTTTCACTGTCCACAGTCCTAATTGAAGCTTCTCGATCCTAGAAAGGTATAGAAAATGCAACAGGCAGTGCCTGTGTGTGGCTGTTGAGAGTTTCTTGCTTGTGGTATTATTTTTTATGCATAAATACAGCTCTTACACCATTTATCAGTCTCAAGAAAACTAGATTATCTTTTCTTGCTTTATAGAGTAAGGAACATAATTTACTTTCTTTAGGAGTTTAGCAGTCATTGCACGAACTAGCGATTGAGAGTTGGTTCCTTCTCCTAATCATTCTCCAGATTGTTTGAAGGGTTCTCTGTCAGTCGTCATTCAGTTATTTTTTGTATGGCATTCACTGTTTACTTATGCAAAAATCAAATGAACAGAGACATGGTGGCTGGAGTTGGGGTGGGGGCAATCTTAGTAGTATGTCAGCTTCAGTATCTACACTTGGAGACAGTGGTTGGCTAATACATGTCCAGAGTGTTTTGGCTGGTTCAGCGTGGATTGCAGCACGTGTTGCTTTAGAGTCAGCTTCGGTACTTGTCCACTGCAGGTATTAGTTGTTTGCTTAACATTTCAATGAGGTGAACAAGAATGTCGTCCTTGTTTCCTTTGTTATGATGAGATGCATAATTGATGAGATTATACATACGTGTATATATAAAGTGGGAGGGAGGGCGGTTCTTTCAGGACCTTATACACCCTGTAGTCATTTTTCTTCTGAAAAAATGATATGCATGTTATCATGAGCGAGATAGCAAGGGAGGGATGGATGACGGTTCTTTCAGGATCTCATATGCCTTGTGATGATTATTTTTTCCACGGTAATTAACATATATAATATTATGTATGAGAGGGAGGGAGGGCGAGAGATGCTCATTGTTGTCTATCGCGTTTTGAATTTCCGCTTGAGTAATATCTGTGGGATTGGATTTGTCAATATTACTTTCTTAGCTCTTTGTTCATTGAATGCTTTTTTAGTAGTTAAATGTACCCATGGCGATCATATGTATTTGTATTCATTTTTTGGCAGTGATGGGTGGGATAGAACGACACAGTTGGTTTCACTTGCAAGCTTGTTACTTGATCCATACTATCGGACTTTTGCTGGGTTCCAGGTAATACTGAGACTGCTTAATCTCAAGCATACTGCTTGAGAATGAGATTTTCTTCCTTTTGGCGAGGGTAAGGAATGTTTGCCAAATAGTATATTGCATTCCTATATCTTAAATGTGGAGCTGACTCCTATCATATGATTGGATCTTTTCTTAGGGAGAGAATGGAGAACATACCTCACTTTGATCCAATGACCACTTACACACCTTTATTTTTGCAAATACCATTCTCTTGCCTCAAAAAAAAAAAAAAAACAAAGAAATTATCCCTCCTTACAAACTCATTTTAGCATCTTGCTTAGGATTTAAATGGTTTGGTTTTTAGTTGGTTTTGAGTGTTTTGGGGGGTAGGACAATTTAGGATTTGGGGATGGGCAATTTTAGAAAGAAAATGGCATTTCGTAAGTAGGGACACACATAAACGATGCGAAATTGCAAAGTGGTCTCCAGAAGGTAGAACTCAATTGTGTATTTGATACTTCCAAAAGTAGAGATATGTAACTGGTTATTTGATGAGAGATGGGCTATTTTCTTTTTGTATTTTCCCTTTCTTTTAAGATTATCATGTGCTTGAATCATCAAGCACTTTGCTTGTTGCACCTTTAAGCTTCTGTGCAGTGCTATTGTTCCCTGTATTTGGGGACTTCTCTTGCCAATTTAGATAATTTGGTTGTGATTTGATTTAGGCACTTGTGGAAAAAGACTGGCTAGCATTTGGCCATCCATTTTCAGATCGTTTTGGACTGCCAACTATATCTGGAGGTGGCAACGCGCCCTTTGAGTTATCTAGGCAATCTTCGACTGGGAGTTACTCATCATCACCAATGCGCCAGTCATCAGGATCATTGACAACTCAAGCTACCAGCTCCTCTCATAGTCAGGCCTCGAATAATAGTTCTCCCATATTTTTGCAGGTGGTTACTATGATATAATGGGTATACACAGATTCTTCACTGCTTTTAAAATTAGTCAAAACTTTGCCTTTTCTGCCTGCTTTTTTTGTTGACAGTACTTTCTCGAGGATGTTATGTTGGGAAAAGTATCTATGCGGTGCCTCATGTGTGTTAGGGTCCTTCTAACACGTCCAGTGTATTAAATTGATGACGGCCGGATCAATATTTATTGGGGATCCATAATGTTTCAGTTTCGTCATGCATCCTTCGATCATGCTACCTAGGGTTGCACTTTTAGGTTTTCTTGATTCAGAAGCTCGTGCAACTAGGTTATTTGCATGAATGTTGAGCTACATATGGCAAGGCTGAGATATGTAATTATCGAGGTTTATCATTTTTCAAGTGGTTTCTTTAAGCTATCCATCTGAATATTAAGGATGCCAGTCCAATTTGTTTAAGATTAAGCATAAGCAGAAGTGCCTTGTTAGTTCCTTTCAGAATATATAATATTATCAAAGGTTCAAGAAATAATGAAAAAACAAACTTGCAAATCCACGTGCCCACATATATTTGTTTTGAAAGTTTTAGGGGTTTTGGATTTTTTTTTTTAAAGTCAAAAGTATGTGCATCACAAGATTCAGACCAAGCAAAAATGTAGAAAGTAATAACCATTCCAAACACATCTCAAGTCTTGTACTTATTTGTTTCACTAAATGGAGGGACTTTTTTCTTTCGACAATTCATTTAGATTTGTCACATGGACTATTTACTTTCTCATTTCCTTAAGTCTTTTAACACTAGTTGAGATTGGGCTTGTTATATAACCAATGACTGTATATTCTTTATTATGCAGTGGGTTGACTGCATCTCGCAACTATTGAGGATGTATCCATTGGCTTTTGAGTTTTCCTCGGTACATACTTTTCATTTATACAAGGCTCTTGCCATTTGTTTTTTCCTGCAGCTTCTCTTTTCCTCCTGATCATAGAGCACCTTCCTCTATAACTTCTGCTTCACTTATTTTGTATTGGTATTCCAGACATTTCTGGTTGACTTCTTGGACTGCGTGCTTTCTTGTCGTTTTGGGAACTTCTTATGCAACAGGTAAAACACTCCACAAAACACTGCCGGGTTTGGCTTCATAATGTATAAGTAAATCACAGCCAGCCTATGTTGAGACTCAATTCTGGTCTAGCTATTAATCTAAATTTGTAATGAGAAAATGAATTAAACTAAGTAGCTGAATATATGACGAACCGGCAATTAGATAGAAGTATCAATTTTTTTCAGTTATGTTGCTTAAATTTGGGAATTTTTGGTGAAAAATGACCTCTCATGGGAGACAAGACTTCCCACTTCACTTTTATTTTTTCATTATGTTGTAGTAAATTGCCTGTGAGATTGTCCTCTGTAGATTAAGAAGTGCTTACTGTCTTCCACCTTCTATTCATTATGACTAATTCAGTGAGAAGGAGAGGCAGCAGTGCAGTGCCTCTGAAGCTTGCAGATGTTTGTGGGCTTATTTGACAGATTTACGCATTTCAGAGGGAAATCTCATGTGCACTATAACCTCTTTTATGATCCATCAAAACATAATGGTCCACTGTTGCCTCCAGCTGCTGCTTTAGCCCCAACACTTGGCCCAGTTTCACCTTCGATGGGCTTGCCCCTCTGAAGCCCAAGTAGGGGAACTTGAAGCTCAATGCCGTAACATGGCTATGAAATTCTCTGAGTTGCAGAAGGTAAGTTGTTTATCTCCTCTGCTGTCAGCATCTGCTTTTATCTCTGTAAATGCTTTTTGGCGATTCATTCTCTGTGACAATTTTTCTTCGATGATGGAAAAATTTAATTTACTCATCCGTACAATTGTAGCACATTTTTTAATTAAATTGATAATCCGTTAGAAAGTCCAATCCAAAAGCTTAAATTGCTTGGTCGAGGGAGATTACATGAGTGTAACGTCCATTTAAACCCCATAGACAAGTGCTGTGGATGTTGTAGCACCCCTCATGTGCAAACCTAACTGAGAATGGCACGTGAAATTGACAAATAAGGAGGCTAAGACGCAGGATAAATCCGAGATGAAACATATCTTTGACACCATATTAGAATATCTGATCTGAGATGTAGCTGATTGTTGGGAGCATACGAATATAAGGCCAATTGAAACCCCATAAACTCGCGCTGTGGGAAATTTTGTAGGCTCTTATAATTTTAGGGTTAGTATTCCGAAAACCCCAAACTAGTACATATGTGACAAATTTACCTCCAACTAATATTTTGACCTTTAAAAATGCCAAACTGGTACACCTATAACAAATTTACCCTTCGTTAGTTTCTATTAAATTTTACCATCAATTACTGAGTTGGATGACACATGGTAGTTGATAAGCATACCGGTTTGGAGTTTTTACCACTTGTTTGTCACAGGTGTACTAATTTGGGGTTTTTTTATAGTATTAATCTAATTTAATGGAAACTAACAGAGAATAGATTTATCACAAGTGTATCGGTTTTTTTTTTGGGGGGGGAGGGGGGGTGGGTGGGTGGTTGGTGGTTAAAAAAATAATTTGGGATATATTTGTCATGTGTACCAATTTAAAGTTTTTGATGGTAAAAACATTAGGTTGAGGTTAAATTTAGTTTACCATTTGGGATTTTTCGTGGTATTAATGCTAGTTTTTATTATCAATAGTGGTACGATATTTTTGTCATTTTAGTCACCACAAATCCTTAAAAGTAGTGATTTTGCTCTGCTACTGTGGTAGATATGCTGTTGACAATATTTGTTTAGGGCCAATCAAAAGGCTATTTGTAACACAAAATAAGCATTGGAGGCAATTATGTAACACAACTTAATTCCTTTTGTATTCGTTTTTATACTACTCAGATGATTGAATAATAAAACATCAGTTAGCTTTTCTTGGAGAATTGATATTAGTGTCATATAGTGTGATGATATCCTAAAATCTGATTTTGTTTCCTCAAGTTTAATTTAATTATGGAATAATGAGTGTATTTAGAGTACAATACATTAAAGATTAGACCACAGAATGTATGAGTTAGAATGCTATATAAGTTCATCAATGGAGGTAAAATTAGGTAAACTCTCTTATGGTCTCACCATGTGGCAAAACCAGGTGGGTGTATGACGCACCTTTCCTACCGATGTAGAACTTAGTGTGGACTTTAGTGATTGTAACCTGTAACATTATGCATGCATAATGAAACCTCAGACACTGGACAGAAGAACATTAGATTGAGTAATGAATGTGGATACATCATGGCGCGCAATAAATGTCTTTAGGGTTTTCAGTGACATTTAAGTGGACTTAGTTGACTGCGTATTCTGGATACGTATGTGGGTTGTGCTTCCATGTCCTATAGACTTATGGAAATCAGCTTGCAGAATGCCTCAGAAATTTGAGGTTCAATTTCAGAGGTCCATCAGGTCTTGCCTTGTGCACTAGAGATTCTTCCTTTGACGCCTATTGTTTGTGGGTTATCATATCAAAAAGCTGTCTAGTTCTTCCTGCCACCACCATGTCATCTTTATTAGTTATTCTGTGCTGTTTCGTTAACAGGCAAAGGAAGTGGCAGAAAGAAAAGCTAAAGAAGTAGCGGCTACAGTGGACTCTTTAACTGCAGATTTACAGAGGGAGAGGCAACGGAATACTTCTGCTGTGAACTTGGCCAAAAAAGCAAGCAAAGAAAATGCCGCGATAAAGCGTGCAATTCAGTCCCTGGGATGTAAGGTCCACTTCTCTGGAAATGGTGATTGCACAGTTGACATTGAAGCTAATCCCACAGTGAGTCCGCAGGTCTCTCTGTATTCTTTTTCACAAAGAGAGTCTGATCCCATCCAACGCGATGAAAAATCCGACCTCTCTGTATCAATCACTGTAGTGGGTGACGAAGTTCTTCCCAATAACCCAATCACCCGCGTTTGTGAGAGCTTATGCCCGATGCGCATGCGGGATGGGGGTTGTCGGTGGCCAGATGCTGGTTGTGCCCAGCTTGGCAGCCAGTTTGTTGGATTGAGGGCAAACTTTGATGCATTTGACCGGCTCTCCATCTACGACAGCTACTTTGACTCGGACAAACTATAGATAATGGGCGTAAAGATTGGCGGGCGTATTTAATCAATGGGGAACCATTAGAGAAGCTTCAGTGCTAGACATTGGATCGAAAAGAGAGACTACTCACCTCTTCTAAGCTTCTATGAAGCCAACCCTAGTTCTAAGGGGATGGACCATGGTTTCTGGATGGGTTATGGGACTCTCGACAGCTGAAGAGGGCACCTTTTGCAGCCTCCTTTACAGTACTCACGATGCCCAGTTGAATCAGGTAGAGGATAATGTATTCAACTGAGGTGAGCTGTTTAATCACAGTTTAGTTATATTTACATCCATCAGAATATCATTAACCATGTTTTAATATTTTTCCCCGTTGCTAATAAGATCGGTGCACGCCTAGCAGCAGAATAAAGATTAGACTATGTACAGATCCTAAATTCATCTTCTTCCTTAGGCAATTGATGTAAGGCGTTGGAGCAAACAATTTTGATAGTCAAGAGCTCAATTTTATATTTTACTTAGGTGGCTTCATCTGCTTGTGATTATTTACGTGCGGCGCATTAACCTTCATAAGGGCATGTTTTTGTCGAAGGTCTGTTGATGTTGCATTCTTCATTCCTTAGCATGTAGAGATGGACACAGATTGCAGCACACCATTGTACCCTATAACTTTGCGACATGGAGTTGTAATTACGTACCCAAAAAAAAAAAAAGTGATAGAAGTGATTTTTGGTGTTAGATGCTTCGTCATGATCAGGTCTGGAGTGTTGAAATTGTACGGGACAATGTGTACCATAGAAATTCCCATGAGTGATCATCTTTATAACATGCATATAATAAAGCTCGTGGGAAGAGGCTTGTTTACTAATCTTTAAGTGAACTAACTTTGCAACAATTTCATTTTTAATTATTTATACTTGTATGATCTTGCCTTATCAGCTTTTTGAGACTCAAAAGTTTCCCTCTCTCTAAGGGCCTATTTGATAACTTCAAATTAATTTAGTCGATACTTGAATAAAATTAAACACATGATAAACTGTGGTTAGTTTTGACTTAAAAGATCCAATTAAGTCAAAAACTTGCTTAATTCGCTTAGTAAGGATGAAATTACCCAATGCATTTAATAAATGGTCGATATCATGCGAAATCCCAAATTGGTACCCTTATGATAAATTTGCCAAAAATTAAATTTTGACCACAAAAAATTTCAAATTAGTATATGTGATAAATTTATTTCAAATTAATTTTTTGAGTATCAAAATCTCAAATTGATACACATGATAAATTTACTCCAAATTAATTTTTCAATCACCAAAAATTCTTAATTTGTATAGTTATAACAAATTTACTATCATTGGGTTGACAACACGAAGAATCTCAAATGGGTACATTTGTGATGGTAAAAATTTCAAATCGGTACACAAATCATTAAATTTAGTAATTTTATGGTAAAATTTAATAGGAATTAATGAAAATAAATTTGTCACAAGTGTATTAGTGTAGGATTTTTCGTGGTAAAAAAATTAATTTTGCATAAATTTGTCACAAGTGTACTAGTTTGAAATTTTTTGTAATCAAAAAATTGATTTGAGGTAAATCTGTCATATATGTATAAATTTGGAGTTTTTTTTTTTTTTGGTATTAAAACGCATCCACATCTAAAATAAAAGCCTAAAACTTCTCAATAATATTCGCAACTCCATAAATGGCAAGAAAAAGGTATCAAATTTCATGCTCATATCATGAGACAATATTTTATTTTCATTTCATTTTCTATTACCTTTTTTTGGTCGATTTTTTTTTCTGTCACTTGAAACGGTCAATATTTGAAAATTCAATATTTAAATTTCCAGCATTTAATTTCCAATATATCAAACGGGCCTTTTATACGAGAATTAGCGGCATCACCGTTTTGTGAAGGAGTAATCAATAACCCAAATATCAGTGCTCAATAAAGTGGTTCATAAGGGTTGGCAAAAATATCAGTTGATCTTAAGCAGCAGTTGAGAAATATGAGTTTGAATTTCAATTTCCATTTTGCTAAATCAAATCAGAAATACTCTCTTTTTCTGTTCAGCTATTTTATCCTTCCTAGTTTGCTTTGGAATTGAGGAAAATGATTAAAAATGACTTTGACTGCCTCCCGTTCTTCCTTGGTTCCTTTACTATTGTAATTTCATATCGATCTTCTTTTTTTTCTTTTTTAATCCTTTTAGCGAAGCATGGAAAGGCATCAACCAAGCGAAATTCACACCGTGTGCTGCTGTTTTAGATTCATCTTATTCTCTCGAATTTTCGAACGAAAGCAACATGCCCTTAATTTTGATATAATATTTATCAAAACAGGGAAAGGGATATTAGGCTGCGTATGGTAACCATTCTCATTCTCTGAATTCTGTTCCTCTGGACAGTAAAGTTTGAGAATCATGTTTGGTAACCCAAATAATTCTGATTCTGATTCTGTTGAGAATCAGAAGAGTAAAATCATTCAAAAAAAAGTTGGTTCTGAAAAGATCTCAGTTTTAATCACAAAACTAAAAAATCTCACATCCTTCACTTTTTCGTCAATTTTTCACTACAACTCTTAGTCTTGAAAAAAAAAAAAAAAAATTTTTTATTTTTTAATTTTATGTTTCAAAAAATCTATAAAAAAATAAATAAAAATAATCTTAGATTATGCTAGTTTGAGGGATGAACCTTCACATGAGCCTCCGGCAGACTCTAACCATCAAGGTTTCACGGTAAAGCGCGTTTCTATCAACAGTTCATCCCAATCTCTTCCCTCGATTGACCGAATTCATTGTTGATCAGAATGGGTTTTTGGGATCAGTCCCGTTACCAGCGAGAGCCTTAGTGACCGCAAATTCCTAACCAGTCTGAGTCTTCCAAATTTCGCAACCACGACGGGGCCTTCTTTTCTTCAGGTCAAAAGTGATGGAATAGGAGGGAATTGGATTGTCCTCTTTACATTAAATCCGTTTTGACTGCTCAGTCACTTGGCCCAGAGAGAGAGAGAGAGAGTCTTTTGTAGAGCAGAAGCTAAAGATCATTAGCGAAATCGACGCATTCCCCTGCATAGATCTCTAGTCGTAATCAACAAATACTCAAAACGATCTCCAGAAGCTCTTATGTTTTTCGTGACCAACGTTAGGCATGCTACAACTGTAGTAGGGTTGAGAAAAAGGAACCGCCAGAATCGAATCGATTATTACTATTTGTTATTTTTTAATTTTATTTCCTAAAATCTATAATAATAATAAATACAACATAATCTATGGGTCTATCCCTCGTTTGCAGCAGGATGAACGGTGTCTTCACACTGCTCAGCCTCCGTTCAGACGGTCAGAAACCATCAGGAGGTCGGGCACGGTCCCCAGCCTCGGCTTCCCTCTACCTCAACAGGTTCATCTCCGCAATCCCCTTCTTCGCCTCGACCTTGACCGACTTCTTCATGATGTTGACGGTCGGCACGATGGGCTGGGTGGGCTTGTCCCCCGTGACCAGCGAGAGGGCCTGAGGTACCGGCCAAATGGGCCTCACCTTGTCTGAGATCTTGTAAATGGGCGCGACCAGGACCAGGCTTGGTATTCCTAGAGGGCCTTGGAGATGGAATAGCAGGCAAATCACGCCCCCATCGACACCCCGGACAAGAAGCGAGGCAAGTCCTTGAACTGAGGTTCATTCTTGATGGAATCGAAATGGGCGGTGGAGTCGTCAACGTGGGGCACAAAGGCCTGGAGGCCTTGGGACCAGCCATGGCCTTCGAGGCCGAAGGCGAAGTCATTCTGAGCGAGGAAGATCAGGGTCATCTGGAAGGTCCACGTGACGTCATTGCCATAGCCATGGACCAGTAGGACGACACCGAGGGAGGGGAGAACAAGGACTGCCATGACCATGTGAGGAGGCTGAGCTTCGCGGGAGGTGCGGACGGATGTGGCGCCCCAGATGCCTTGCTGCTCCAAGTAGTTGTCTTCTTCCTCGGGAGGGTTGCCCCAGTAGTTCTCGAGATTCTTCTGGGGACCGATTCCATTGGCCCACTGAGAACCGTACCAGACTGGTTCCAGGAAGTGAGCCGATTCCCGGGCGAAAACCGAATCACACGAGAACCGATCACCCCCAACCATTAGTCAGCGAAGAATGGTACAAAGCACCGCGGTGAGAAACAACAAAATGAGTGCTTGAATAACCGGTGGCCACATTCAAACGCCCTAAAGAAACCGATTTTGTAAACTCTACTCTCCGTTTCCAAACACAACTCTTCGTGAAAGCAATTCAAAAGACCATATCTTGGCGACAGCTGAGTACCTCGTCTCAGGAGGGGGTATATACCACTCGAGCCAAGTTTTGAGAAAAGCCTTTCAGTTCACTAAACCATCAGGAGGGTTTATACACCGAAACAAGTCATGAGAGAGGAAAGTATACAAAACCTATACCACACAACATAGTAAAGAAAAAATTAAGAGTGATCATTATGCTAATGGGGAGTGGAATCATCAGGTGCGGAGTCTTGGGCATCTTCGGTAGCTTTATCATCACTGCCCTTTCTGGCCTTCCTCTCTTGCCATCTTCCCCAGACCCACCTCAAGATGAGGAAACCCCCAATAGCATAAACCTGAAACTTTCATCAATTAAATTTTCCTCCATAAATTGATGCGGCATAGCAAGGAGCTTGACAAAAAGTAGGGTTTTAGATCTTCTAATAGTTCCGAACCACGATGAATAAGAACCGCACGCGATGCACCTCTTTTCGCCATTACCATTTGAAGCATGTGCCAAAACAAATGAAACCAGAAGACTAGAAAGAAATAGAAATTCTCGTTCTATTTATTTATAATAGAAGTAGCTAGCAAGAATCCAGCATCAAAATGTGACTACACAAGGGCAAGCCCGACAGTGAAACAAATGGATCACGAGCTCGTGCTTTAAGACACCACTCTGTTGGATCATAAATTTATCACCAACTTTAACACATCCTCTTGAATTGTCCATGTGCTTGAGAAGCGTTAATTAACCCCTCCCACCTTCTCAACACACTTGTCATCAAGATGCTATAAATAGTAGGCCTCCAACCATCTTCATTACGGTACAGTACTTTATAAAGCTAGAGTGACCTTACAATCTAAGTGAATAAGCATGATAAAAACACTACTATAAACATGACAACATGCAAGAACCTACAGCTGACGGGTGCATTTGGTATGGTTTCTACAGACAATTTCAGGTTTCGTTTTCAGTGCAATAAAAAACGAAAGCAATTTTGTTGTGTTTTCATCTTATATACGTGCTTCAAAACATGCAGACTACGTAACAAAGAAAACTTCCTACAAAAATAACATTTGGGCAAAGTTGTTTAATTACAGTATATTCACAATACATAAAACAGTAATTGTTTATAAAGATATAGTACAGATGTTACTGTATCAATAGCTAAATATCTAATAAGGAAATCTCCTAATAATAGTATATACTTCCACACGTTTTGTTTGACTCCTTCACTTTTCTTTTCTTTTTTTTCTCCTGGCAAGTAACGCACACAATAGTCATAGTCAGCAACAGAATCTGTGTGGAGCTTCTTTCTAAGCTTCAACAAAAATGACTAGTCAACGCATGCAATAGTCATAGTCAGCAACAGAATCTGTGTGAA
>JAGVVM010002659.1:0-5000 GCA_019149425.1 Psidium friedrichsthalianum
AACTATGGTTAAAAAGATAAACCCGAGACTAATAATACGATAACTCCACTGATCTAATTGTTGAATCAGTTGAGCCCTGTAATAATTTCGAGAAGAAAAAAAAGAAGTGTTTAGTAAAACATTGCTTCTTTCATTCATGTATTGGATCTCGACAAAGGAAAATGACTCATTTAAAAAATTGTTTTTTTTACTAAAAATCCTTATGGCTTTTCGCAATGTAATGACTAAGAGAGCTACTGATAATAATGATCCACATAAAAGAGCTGCGTAGCTCAATATCATCATACTTACATGCATCATTAACCATTGGGATTGGAGAGCGGGTACTACTATTTCGGATTGATGCATTTCAGTTAAAAGACCTGAAGTAGCAAAGCCTTGGGTAAAAAAAGTACTTGGCGCGGTTATTGCGCTTAAATAATTTTTATGTTTTTTAAAATACGGAACCATATGAATAATGGAGAAACTCCATGAAAGAAAATGAATGATTCATATAAATCACTTAACGGGAAATGTCCCGAATAAATCCAACGAGTGACTAATAATCCTGTTATACAGAAAAAAGTAGCTATCATGCCTTTTTCTGACGAATCATAGAGTCCTACGATTTCATCGACTGATAAGCTTATAAAAAAAATTGTAATTACAATTGAAACGATCGAAAAGGATATATGACTTAATATATGTTCTAAAGTGGAAAATATCATAAAATTGTTTTAATTTAATTAAAATAAAAAAGTGGGGTAAACCAATTCTACGGAATTGAAATCAGGAATTGAATTTATTATAGGACTTATTCTATTGGTTTTAGAAGATGCCATGCCGCCACTCGGACTCGAACCGAGATGCTCTAGCACTGCTTCCTAAGAGCAGCGTGTCTACCGATTTCACCATAGCGGCATACTCGAAATAATAATATATTATTATTTCATTTTAATCGTCGAGATTGAAGGAGTCAATTCAATATTTTTTTTTTTCATTTTCATTCAAAGTGATGAGAAAGAACTCGTTTTGTTTCAATATGGATTGAAGCGTTTCCTATAAAAATCTTTATTATCATTTGATTTCATTTTGAATGAAAATGGAAGGTTTCCTTTTTTTTTATTTAACAGAGACGTTTTCGTAGTTTATGCTCTCCTAAAATGGAGATCTTGTAACTAAATAGTTATGACTTCAATTCAAGGATAAAGATATAACTCAAAAAAAAGTTGTTTTTCATTTTTGAATTTTAAAATTCATTTATCTGATTTTATGAATCTAAGATGGACTTTTTTTATCAATGAACAAAAAAGTCTTTTTATAGATCACAGTACAGTGTGCCATTCCAAATTTTTTTATTTAACTATTTGTAGAACTTTCTATTAACCCTTAAACCTTAGGTTGATTTTTCGTCCTGTAAAGAATTTGATTTAGGATTTAGAAAACTAATTTGATATTGGCCTGAACTGAACATCTTGTTTAAGAATTTTTTTATTTTCTTATTTATTATGATATGACAGATAAGTGTACCGATGAGGAAAATAAGAATCCCCACCGGATAAAACATATTCAAAAAAAAAAAGTGAAACCTTGTCTCTTTTTTTTTTCTTTTTTTTTTGAAGTACCATTTTCAGATTAAGATTATTTAATCTAGTGTTTGACTATTTCATTGTCGAACAAAAAAACTTTTGAATTCCCGGTAGAAAGAGACTTCGCTAAGGAAAAGCTTTCAACGCTGCCCAATAGACCTTCTTTTTCCAAATGTTTTTACGAATACGTTTTTTTGATAGAGAAGTACGCTTTTTTGGAACTGCCATGAAAAATTTGAAAAAGTTATTCATTTCTCTAGTTGAATGTGAAAGACATCTATTGGTATTGGTCAAACAATTCCATTTTTTCTTTTTTTTCTATCTCTGTCTATTTTCGTCGTGCTATATTTATACATGTAAAAAAATACACCGAAAAGTTTAAAAACCCAATCCTTATCTAAAAAATTCCGAATTACTCAAATTACTTTAGTTTTTTATTAGTTGGTCAAGCTCAAAAGAAAAAGAAAAGAAGGAGTACACCTTATTTTTTTTATTTTAAAATTCGAATTAAACTAGTAGTTAATCAAAGGATATATGATTTTCTAAAAGTCATCTTAGTAATTTTGTCTTTTCTTTTAAGTCTATTTCTTCTCCCTGGTATTGAAAGAAAAGTGTGGGATATGCTAGCTTTTTCTACAAAGAAAAATAAATGTCTTTTATTCGAATGAAAGATAATCAGTTCTACCATGAATTAGTTAATGATTATGAATAAACGAACTAATAAAAAAAAAAGAACTAATTCTTTTTTTTTTATTAGTGGGCCCGTTTTGGTATGCACCATCCTATTATTTCTATCAAAATAAAGTAATGTAATAACTACTCTATTTTGGTGTAATTATTTGCTCTATGGATATAAATTATCATAATACGTATCGTAATACGTAATAATAATTGAATTTTTTTCTGCATTTTCCTAAAAATCTTACTTATACTTAATATTCAATATTAATAAAATGAATTAGTGTGTTATTTCATTTTAAATATAACTAGTAACTTGATCATATTCATATCATTTGACCAATTCTAACTTCTTGATTTGAATCTTTGAAGTATTGGGTAAAGAAGAAAGATTCAGAATAATTAGGAATCGAAAATTCTATTTAAGTTTTCCATATCTTGATTTTTATTGAACCTATAAAAAGATATAAGAGCCGGTGAATTAGAAAGAATTAATTAAAAATAAAAAGGTTTTTTATGGAATATACATATCAATATTCATGGATTATCCCCTTCATTCCACTTCCAGTTCCTGCGTTAATAGGAATGGGACTTCTACTTTTTCCAACGGCAACAAAAAATCTTCGCCGTATGTGGGCTTTTCCTAGTATTTTATTGTTAAGTATAGTTATGATACTTTCGGTCTATCTATCTATTCAGCAAATAAATAGAAGTTTTATCTATCAATATGTATGGTCTTGGACCATTAATAATGATTTTTCTTTCGAGTTCGGTCACTTAATAGATCCACTTACTTCTATTATGTTAATATTAATTACTACTGTTGGAATTTTGGTTCTTTTTTATAGTGACAATTATATGTCTCATGATCAAGGATATTTGAGATTTTTTGCTTATATGAGTTTTTTCAATACTTCCATGTTGGGATTAGTTACTAGTTCGAATTTGATACAAATTTATATTTTTTGGGAATTAGTTGGAATGTGTTCTTATCTATTAATAGGTTTTTGGTTCACACGACCTAGTGCGGCGACTGCTTGTCAAAAAGCCTTTGTAACGAATCGTGTAGGTGATTTTGGTTTATTATTAGGAATTTTAGGTCTTTATTGGATAACCGGTACTTTTGAATTTCGGGATTTGTTCCAAATATTCAATAAATTGATTTCTAATAATGAGGTTCCTTTTTTATTTCTTACTTTGTGTGCCTTTCTTTTATTTGCCGGTGCAGTGGCTAAATCGGCACAATTCCCCCTTCATGTATGGTTACCTGATGCCATGGAAGGTCCTACTCCTATTTCGGCTCTTATACATGCCGCTACTATGGTCGCAGCGGGCATTTTTCTTGTAGCTCGACTTCTTCCTCTTTTTATAATCATACCTTACATAATGAATTTCATATCCTTAATAGGTATAATAACAGTATTATTAGGGGCTACTTTAGCTCTTGCTCAAAAAGATATTAAAAGAGGTTTAGCTTATTCTACAATGTCTCAATTGGGTTATATGATGTTAGCTCTAGGTATGGGGTCTTATCGAGTCGCTTTATTTCATTTGATTACCCATGCTTATTCGAAAGCATTGTTGTTTTTAGGATCCGGATCAATTATTCATTCAATGGAAGCTATTGTTGGATATTCTCCAGATAAAAGTCAGAATATGGTTCTTATGGGAGGTTTAAAAAAGCATGTACCAATTACAAAAACTGCTTTTTTAGTGGGTACACTTTCTCTTTGTGGTATTCCTCCACTTGCTTGTTTTTGGTCCAAAGATGAAATTCTTAATGATAGTTGGTTGTATTCACCTATTTTCGCAATAATAGCTTGTTCTACAGCAGGATTAACCGCATTTTATATGTTTCGGATCTATTTACTTACTTTTGAGGGACATTTCAATGTTCATTTTCAAAATTACAGTGGTCAAAAAAGTAGTTCCTACCATTCAATATCTCTATGGGGAAAAGAAGTACCAAAAACGATTAAAAAAAAATTTTCGTTTATTAAGTTTATTAACAATGAATAATAATGAAAGGGCTTCTTTTTTTTGGAATAAGACATATCAAATTGATGGTAATGGAAAAAACAGGATGAACCCCTTTATTACTATTACTCATTTTGGTACTAAAAATACTTTCTCTTATCCTCATGAATCGGACAATACTATTCTATTTTCCATGGTTATATTAGTACTATTTACTTTGTTTGTTGGAGTCGTAGGAATTCCCTTTTCTTTTAATCAAGAAGGAATTTATTTGGATATATTATCCAAATTGTTAAATCCGTCTATAAACCTTTTACATCAGAATTCAAATAATTCTGTGGATTGGTATGAATTTGTGACAAATGCAAGTTTTTCTGTCAGTATAGCTTTTTTCGGAATATTTATATCGGTTTTTTATATAAGCCTATTTATTCATCTTTACAAAATTTGAACTTACTAAATTCGTTTTCTAAAAGAGGTCCTAATAGAATTTTAGGGGACAAAATAATAAATGTGATATATGATTGGTCATATAATCGTGGTTACATAGATGCTTTTTATACAATATCCTTAACTCAGGGTATAAGAGGACTAGCTGAACTAATTCATTTTTTTGATAGACGAGTAATTGATGGAATTACGAATGGTTTTGGTCTTACAAGTTTCTTTTTTGGAGAAGGTATCAAATATGTAGGGTGCGGTCGCATCTCTTCTTATCTCTTATTGTATTTATTGTTTGTATTAATCTTTTTATTAATTTATTCCTTTTGTATTTTT
>JAGVVM010002659.1:12500-17500 GCA_019149425.1 Psidium friedrichsthalianum
ACTATAAAAAAGAACCAAAATTCCAACAGTAGTAATTAATATTAACATAATAGAAGTAAGTGGATCTATTAAGTGACCGAACTCGAAAGAAAAATCATTATTAATGGTCCAAGACCATACATATTGATAGATAAAACTTCTATTTATTTGCTGAATAGATAGATAGACCGAAAGTATCATAACTATACTTAACAATAAAATACTAGGAAAAGCCCACATACGGCGAAGATTTTTTGTTGCCGTTGGAAAAAGTAGAAGTCCCATTCCTATTAACGCAGGAACTGGAAGTGGAATGAAGGGGATAATCCATGAATATTGATATGTATATTCCATAAAAAAACCTTTTTATTTTTAATTAATTCTTTCTAATTCACCGGCTCTTATATCTTTTTATAGGTTCAATAAAAATCAAGATATGGAAAACTTAAATAGAATTTTCGATTCCTAATTATTCTGAATCTTTCTTCTTTACCCAATACTTCAAAGATTCAAATCAAGAAGTTAGAATTGGTCAAATGATATGAATATGATCAAGTTACTAGTTATATTTAAAATGAAATAACACACTAATTCATTTTATTAATATTGAATATTAAGTATAAGTAAGATTTTTAGGAAAATGCAGAAAAAAATTCAATTATTATTACGTATTACGATACGTATTATGATAATTTATATCCATAGAGCAAATAATTACACCAAAATAGAGTAGTTATTA
The DNA here is from genome assembly GCA_019149425.1 of Psidium friedrichsthalianum. NCBI lineage: Eukaryota > Viridiplantae > Streptophyta > Magnoliopsida > Myrtales > Myrtaceae > Psidium > Psidium friedrichsthalianum. Next base: position 13,219 of record JAGVVM010002659.1, read on the forward strand.
CATTACTTTATTTTGATAGAAATAATAGGATGGTGCATACCAAAACGGGCCCACTAATAAAAAAAAAAGAATTAGTTCTTTTTTTTTATTAGTTCGTTTATTCATAATCATTAACTAATTCATGGTAGAACTGATTATCTTTCATTCGAATAAAAGACATTTATTTTTCTTTGTAGAAAAAGCTAGCATATCCCACACTTTTCTTTCAATACCAGGGAGAAGAAATAGACTTAAAAGAAAAGACAAAATTACTAAGATGACTTTTAGAAAATCATATATCCTTTGATTAACTACTAGTTTAATTCGAATTTTAAAATAAAAAAAATAAGGTGTACTCCTTCTTTTCTTTTTCTTTTGAGCTTGACCAACTAATAAAAAACTAAAGTAATTTGAGTAATTCGGAATTTTTTAGATAAGGATTGGGTTTTTAAACTTTTCGGTGTATTTTTTTACATGTATAAATATAGCACGACGAAAATAGACAGAGATAGAAAAAAAAGAAAAAATGGAATTGTTTGACCAATACCAATAGATGTCTTTCACATTCAACTAGAGAAATGAATAACTTTTTCAAATTTTTCATGGCAGTTCCAAAAAAGCGTACTTCTCTATCAAAAAAACGTATTCGTAAAAACATTTGGAAAAAGAAGGTCTATTGGGCAGCGTTGAAAGCTTTTTCCTTAGCGAAGTCTCTTTCTACCGGGAATTCAAAAAGTTTTTTTGTTCGACAATGAAATAGTCAAACACTAGATTAAATAATTTAATCTGAGTGGTACTTCAAAAAAAAAAAAAAAAAAAAAGAGACAAGGTTTCACTTTTTGAATATGTTTTCGGTGGGGAAAAATTTTTCATCGGTACCTTATAGTCATTCATAATAAATAAGAAATGTTCTTAAACAAGATGTTCAGTTCAGGAATATCAAATTAGTTTTTAAATCCTAAATCAAATTCTTTACAGGACGAAAAATCAACTAAGGTTTAAGGTTAAAGAAAGTTCTACAAATAGTTAAATAAAAAAATTTGAATCACACTGTACTGTGATCTATGCTATTTTGTTCATGTAAAAAAATCCATCTTAGATTCATAAAAAATAAATATTTAAAAATTCAAAAATAAAAAAATTTTTTTAGTTATATTTATTAGAATTGGTCAAACTATTTAGTTACAAGAAAAGGAGGATAAACCGAAAACGTTTTTAAATAAAAAAAAAAGGAAACCTATTATTTGAATCAAAGGATAATAAAGATTTTTATAGGAAAGCTTCAATCCATAGTAAACAAAACTTTTCTTTTAAGTCTACTTCTCCCTGGTATTGAAAGAAAAGTGTGGAATATGCTAGCTTTTTCTACAAAGAAAAATAATTATTTTATTCGAATGAAAGGTAATCGGTTCTTCTTGAATTAGTTAATGATTATGAGTAACTAATAAAAAATAGAAAAAAATAAATTCAATTCCTTTTAATTCCGTGGGCCCGTTTTTATATTAACCAATTTTATTATTTCTATTAAAATAAAGTAAGTCATAACTTTTCTATTTTCAATGTAATTATTTTTTTTATAAGCTATCAGTTATGAAATCGTATCTAATTCGTCTAAAAATTGAATTTTTTTCTGCATTTTATTAGTACTCTTATTTATTCAATATTCAATATTAATAAAATATTCATTTTTTTTTAGTTTCATTTTAATATCCGTATTTTAAAAATATAAAAATATTTGACCAATTCTAACTTCTTGATTTGAATCTTTGTATTGGAAGAAAGATTCGAATATATAGAAAATTCTAATTTAATTCCATATAGTTGATTTATTATTGAAGCCGGTGATATTAGAAGGAATTAATTAAAAAGAAAAGGTTTTTTTATGGAATATACAATCAATATTCATGGATTATCCCCTTCATTCCACTTCCAGTTCCTGCGTTAATAGGAATGGGACTTCTACTTTTTCCAACGGCAACAAAAAATCTTCGCCGTATGTGGGCTTTTCCTATGTGGGCTTTTCCTATTATTATTGTAGTATAGTTATGACTTTCGGTCTATCTATCTATTCAGCAAATAAATAGAAGTTTTATCTATCAATATGTATGGTCTTGGACCATTAATAATGATTTTTCTTTCGAGTTCGGTCACTTAATAGATCCACTTACTTCTATTATGTTAATATTAATTACTACTGTTGGAATTTTGGTTCTTTTTTATAGTGACAATTATATGTCTCATGATCAAGGATATTTGAGATTTTTTGCTTATATGAGTTTTTTCAATACTTCCATGTTGGGATTAGTTACTAGTTCGAATTTGATACAAATTTATATTTTTTGGGAATTAGTTGGAATGTGTTCTTATCTATTAATAGGTTTTTGGTTCACACGACCTAGTGCGGCGACTGCTTGTCAAAAAGCCTTTGTAACGAATCGTGTAGGTGATTTTGGTTTATTATTAGGAATTTTAGGTCTTTATTGGATAACCGGTACTTTTGAATTTCGGGATTTGTTCCAAATATTCAATAAATTGATTTCTAATAATGAGGTTCCTTTTTTATTTCTTACTTTGTGTGCCTTTCTTTTATTTGCCGGTGCAGTGGCTAAATCGGCACAATTCCCCCTTCATGTATGGTTACCTGATGCCATGGAAGGTCCTACTCCTATTTCGGCTCTTATACATGCCGCTACTATGGTCGCAGCGGGCATTTTTCTTGTAGCTCGACTTCTTCCTCTTTTTATAATCATACCTTACATAATGAATTTCATATCCTTAATAGGTATAATAACAGTATTATTAGGGGCTACTTTAGCTCTTGCTCAAAAAGATATTAAAAGAGGTTTAGCTTATTCTACAATGTCTCAATTGGGTTATATGATGTTAGCTCTAGGTATGGGGTCTTATCGAGTCGCTTTATTTCATTTGATTACCCATGCTTATTCGAAAGCATTGTTGTTTTTAGGATCCGGATCAATTATTCATTCAATGGAAGCTATTGTTGGATATTCTCCAGATAAAAGTCAGAATATGGTTCTTATGGGAGGTTTAAAAAAGCATGTACCAATTACAAAAACTGCTTTTTTAGTGGGTACACTTTCTCTTTGTGGTATTCCTCCACTTGCTTGTTTTTGGTCCAAAGATGAAATTCTTAATGATAGTTGGTTGTATTCACCTATTTTCGCAATAATAGCTTGTTCTACAGCAGGATTAACCGCATTTTATATGTTTCGGATCTATTTACTTACTTTTGAGGGACATTTCAATGTTCATTTTCAAAATTACAGTGGTCAAAAAAGTAGTTCCTACCATTCAATATCTCTATGGGGAAAAGAAGTACCAAAAACGATTAAAAAAAATTTTCGTTTATTAAGTTTATTAACAATGAATAATAATGAAAGGGCTTCTTTTTTTTGGAATAAGACATATCAAATTGATGGTAATGGAAAAAACAGGATGAACCCCTTTATTACTATTACTCATTTTGGTACTAAAAATACTTTCTCTTATCCTCATGAATCGGACAATACTATTCTATTTTCCATGGTTATATTAGTACTATTTACTTTGTTTGTTGGAGTCGTAGGAATTCCCTTTTCTTTTAATCAAGAAGGAATTTATTTGGATATATTATCCAAATTGTTAAATCCGTCTATAAACCTTTTACATCAGAATTCAAATAATTCTGTGGATTGGTATGAATTTGTGACAAATGCAAGTTTTTCTGTCAGTATAGCTTTTTTCGGAATATTTATATCGGTTTTTTTATATAAGCCTATTTATTCATCTTTACAAAATTTGAACTTACTAAATTCGTTTTCTAAAAGAGGTCCTAATAGAATTTTAGGGGACAAAATAATAAATGTGATATATGATTGGTCATATAATCGTGGTTACATAGATGCTTTTTATACAATATCCTTAACTCAGGGTATAAGAGGACTAGCTGAACTAATTCATTTTTTTGATAGACGAGTAATTGATGGAATTACGAATGGTTTTGGTCTTACAAGTTTCTTTTTTGGAGAAGGTATCAAATATGTAGGGTGCGGTCGCATCTCTTCTTATCTCTTATTGTATTTATTGTTTGTATTAATCTTTTTATTAATTTATTCCTTTTTGTATTTTTTGAATTTGAATTTTTTTTAAGTTTTCAACAAAAAAAAATGAATTCTTAATTCTATATTCTTATTCTTCTATTTCTTATTCTATTTAATAATTAATAAATAAATAATTAATAAATACCTTTCTTATTTTTTCAAACCATAATAAAAATGGTTCTTCTTTAAATATTTCTAACTTC
>JAGVVM010002659.1:27500-28777 GCA_019149425.1 Psidium friedrichsthalianum
TGGATCTATTAAGTGACCGAACTCGAAAGAAAAATCATTATTAATGGTCCAAGACCATACATATTGATAGATAAAACTTCTATTTATTTGCTGAATAGATAGATAGACCGAAAGTATCATAACTATACTTAACAATAAAATACTAGGAAAAGCCCACATACGGCGAAGATTTTTTGTTGCCGTTGGAAAAAGTAGAAGTCCCATTCCTATTAACGCAGGAACTGGAAGTGGAATGAAGGGGATAATCCATGAATATTGATATGTATATTCCATAAAAAAACCTTTTTATTTTTAATTAATTCTTTCTAATTCACCGGCTCTTATATCTTTTTATAGGTTCAATAAAATCAAGATATGGAAAACTTAAATAGAATTTTCGATTCCTAATTATTCTGAATCTTTCTTCTTTACCCAATACTTCAAAGATTCAAATCAAGAAGTTAGAATTGGTCAAATGATATGAATATGATCAAGTTACTAGTTATATTTAAAATGAAATAACACACTAATTCATTTTATTAATATTGAATATTAAGTATAAGTAAGATTTTTAGGAAAATGCAGAAAAAAATTCAATTATTATTACGTATTACGATACGTATTATGATAATTTATATCCATAGAGCAAATAATTACACCAAAATAGAGTAGTTATTACATTACTTTATTTTGATAGAAATAATAGGATGGTGCATACCAAAACGGGCCCACTAAAAAAAAAAGAATTAGTTCTTTTTTTTTTATTAGTTCGTTTATTCATAATCATTAACTAATTCATGGTAGAACTGATTATCTTTCATTCGAATAAAAGACATTTATTTTTCTTTGTAGAAAAAGCTAGCATATCCCACACTTTTCTTTCAATACCAGGGAGAAGAAATAGACTTAAAAGAAAAGACAAAATTACTAAGATGACTTTTAGAAAATCATATATCCTTTGATTAACTACTAGTTTAATTCGAATTTTAAAATAAAAAAAATAAGGTGTACTCCTTCTTTTCTTTTTCTTTTGAGCTTGACCAACTAATAAAAAACTAAAGTAATTTGAGTAATTCGGAATTTTTTAGATAAGGATTGGGTTTTTAAACTTTTCGGTGTATTTTTTTACATGTATAAATATAGCACGACGAAAATAGACAGAGATAGAAAAAAAAGAAAAAATGGAATTGTTTGACCAATACCAATAGATGTCTTTCACATTCAACTAGAGAAATGAATAACTTTTTCAAATTTTTCATGGCAGTTCCAAAAAAGCGTACTTCTCTATCAAAAAAACC